>CM032061.1:4590134-4606565 GCA_018831715.1 Matsumurasca onukii
CCCCGCGCTTGTAGCGTTGCCTATTTCATACATATACGAATATATTTTAAGTGAATTTTTATATTTTATCCGAGACGGGACCAGAAATTTGAAAATGAACTGTAATAAAATATTATTGCAACGATATATAAAAAAACAATTTGCAATTTCTTTTCATGCTTAAGAACCTTAACTTTTACTTATTTTATCCGTGCAATCCTTTTGTGATAAGCTGTTGATGCTGGAGGGCCATGGTTAAAACTTAAAATTAAATAAAAACTGAATTCTTTAATTTTGATTTTACGACAAAATCCCATATATAAAAAATTCATTGTTTGCCTTGGATATCAAATTTGACATAAAATAGGTTTTGGTTACCTCCGTCAATATAAAAAAGTTGTGTTGAGGGTTGTTACATCATCCCGTTTCGATGTGAAGACATCCGTGTCGTGTTATTTGTCAAAGTGTCGTTGGAAAATTATTCAACCATAACATTTAGACGATAAAGATTAGAATCTACCTACCTACCAACACAAGTATCAAACACTTTACCACACGGACATTTCCACACAAACTTGTTTCCGCACAGTTTCTACCGGTATCCGGACACTTCCGCACACGGACATTTCCGCATAGGACATTTCCGCACAGTTTCTACCTGCGCTACCTGCCAAGGGATTAACTAAAGCTATTCAATGTTGGCCCGGACATTTCCACACACTTTCTTCTTTACGATAAAGTAGAAGTGTAATAATTAAATATCGATACCCTGATCTGATTAACTTTAGTCCCAAGATGCTGTAAAATTTTCATCGGAGATGATAACTTTAAATAGCATATCATCGTATAGCTCGAAATTTGGAATGTTGTTGTCCTTCCACAATGTTCTCGGGAAAGAAAGCTATAAGAAGAACTGTCTTGTAACTATTTTGAATTGTGCCTGGTATATGTAAATATTAAGTATACTAAATAGCCTCTCTATATACATAAACTTCAATTTATGTAGTAGTAATCTTGCGTTACAATTTTGCTGATAAACATTTACAGTATTCAGTTTATTTGTTTGATGAAAATTGTCAATTATTTAAAATACTATCATTCTTCTATAGCCTGTATAGACATATATAATTTTTAAACGTCTTATTTTTATTGATCTACAACTAGAGCATAAATATGTAATTAACAATACAAGTTCAAGTTTACGATGCATGATATTTTAATTGTATATAGTGTTCTATTTGTAATGGTGTTAATTTTTTTTTTGTTAAATTTGGTTCGACAATAAAACATTATATGTGTCATTTTTAATATTGCTATAATATTTTGTTTCATTTTGATAAAAACATTTTATTACCCATTATTTTTTGAATTGGCGTTTGCGAAATCTAACCTTGGAATGCAATGTTTTTTTATTATATGTTTTCCGGTGTAACTTAAAATAATAAAGGTAACTGTCGTTCCATTCAAATTTTGAATATTTGTTCCTTTAGTTAAACTCAGTAATCTACAGTTTAAAAGTTTGGCGTTTTCTTTTGTTTATAAATAAAGAGCTCTTTAGGATTTACAACCACGCGTCCCAATGCGTGACTATTTGCGTTGCCCAAGTGTTTAATGGCTGAGTTGATTATGTTTGGTATCAGATTATAAGACTAATTTATCAGACCAAAAACTCTACAAAACACGTGTAAAAAGGACTAAGTTATACATAATATATTTTTCTGTGCTTTTGTTTTTTTTTAATATAAAGTTTTTGATTAGTGGGCAAGCACGAGAGTGAGCTAACCCTTTATCAAATTTATAAAGTTAATATTTCCTTTGATGGAAACCAGGTTTTAAATTTTTTAATTAACTTAATTTTGTTAAGACAATGTTTAAGTTTTACAATCAATTTAATAGGTAAGTATTTACGTTGTATCGATGCAATTCACAAAATATTTAATTTAAAACATAATATTAACAAAGTAGTCTAGTAATAAAAAAGTCGGGTTGGCTTTAAGTCAAGTTGTGCCAAAATCGGGGCACGACTACTTGTGTTCGATACATTTCTGGACCCGTGTCACTTCAGTGGGAGGAATGTGGCTACTGCCAGCTTACTATACGGTAGGTTAGAATACTTTACTATAGTTATAGAAAGCTGAGCTGTATTATTATAATTTTGCTGTTGAATAGGCCATCCTTAGTGACCTGCCCCTTCGCGTTAAGGAGTGTGTGAAATGTCGGGCGTCAACAACAGGTAACCCCTTTCAAACCCTGTCAGGGTCACTTAATTACAAGTGTGTGTGGAAGTGTCCACTTTAATGATGTGTGTGGAAATGTCTAGTGCGAAGTGTCCGGCATTCGTTTCTACCTGCTACCTGCCAAGGGTTAACTAAAGCTATTCAATGTTTGGCCCGGACATTTTCCACACACTTTCTTTACGATCAAGTAGAAGTGTAATAATTAAATATATCGATACCTATGATCTGATTAACTTTAGTCCCCAAGATGCTGTAAAATTTACATCGGTAGATGATAACTTTAAATAATAGCATATCCATCGTGTAGCTCCCCAGCGAAATGTAAATGCTGTTGTTAGCGCGTGCCCAAGTGTTTAATGGCTGAGTTGATTATGTTTGGTATCAGATTATAAGAGTAATTTATCAGACAAAAACACGTGTAAAAAGACTAAGTTATACATAACTATATTTTTCAGTGCTTTTGTTTTTAGATAAAGTTTTTGATTAATTGGGCAAGCACGTGTAGAGCTAACCCTTTATCAAATTTAAAAAGTTAATATTTCCTTTGATGGAAACCAGGTTTTAAATTTTTTAATTAACTTAATTTTGTTGAGACAATGTTTAAGTTTTACAATCAATTTAATAGGTAAGTATTTACGTTGTGTCGATGCAATTCACAAAATATGTAATTTAAAAATAATATTAACAAAGTAGTCTAGTAATAAAAAAGTCGGGTTGGCTTTAAGTTAAGTTGTGCCAAAATCACTAAATTACTAAATCACTGTTTGGAATGCTGGAAATTCACTCTCATATTTTAAGGCCAAATATGTGGTGAAGGATGAGAGTGTATGAGTTGGTAGTAATGAGTTATGAGGTGTAGTCGGTACAAACTAAGGCCGACTCTTCCTTAGAATGGGTCATTAATTAGCCAATGACCGAAATGTCTGAACCAACGGCAACGTGACTTCCGAATACACAGGTGATGGTCTGATATGTCTAAACGATGGTGGGAATTGATGCGGGTATCATCAGATGATCGCTGAGACTATCTGTGCTTTAGACCTATATCATCTCAAAACCCACAGTCTCCATGAAGCTGGATTACAAGACCGCCACGAGTCCCAGTCATGTATTGTTCGATGAGACGGGCACACATAAAAATAAATCGAGGGCACGACTACATGTGTTCATTCGGACCCGTTTCATTTCAGTGGGAGGAACGTGGCTACTGCCAGCTTACTATACAGTAGGTTTAGAATATTGTCTATATAGTTATAGAAAGCTGAACTGTATTATTATAATTTTCTTTTGAATATAGGACATCCTTAGTGAATTGCACCTCGCGGTTTGAATGTGTGGAAATGTCCGGGCGTTAACAACAGGTAACCCCTGCCAAACCCTCGTCAGGCACTAATTACAAGTGTGTGGAAGTGTCCACTTTAATGATGTGTTTGAGAATGTCATTGCGGAAGTGTCCGGCATTCGCGCACCGTGGCGTTTCGTCGAGTCGAACATTTGACGGAGTACAATACAACTAATTGGGTGTTCAGATGAAGTAAACCCCGTTGTTAACCCAATGGATCTTTTTGCTCATAGTTTTCCTAATATCGAAGTTTTTGCGTACAAGTCTGACCACAGTATCTTGCAGAGATACCCAGTAATCTTACACGAAATCTGAGTGCCAGCCTACATTTCGGCTACATTTTATGCGTAATGTGTTGCATTTTATTTACATGAAGTAAGGCTATATTAAACCGAAGTTCTAGCATATTGCTCGCTTCGCTTGCCTCTCTTATTCTCGCATTTATTTATCTCGTTCTCTTTTATTACCATAACCTCAAAACATAACTTCGAACAGAATTGAAATTCATTGGTTTGACATTGTTTTAGGTTAAGAGATTTTGAATGTTTTTCTTTAATAATGTTTATGTTAATTCTGTATCTTTACAAGGCTAATCGGGAATGGTATCCTGAAATTTCGACGTGAAAGTACAGACAATAATACTTTTAAGTTTATTACAAAAAGACCACACCAGATCGGAATATCGGATTTTTAAAATAGTTTCGCTCACCAAAAAGTTTATGCTTTCGCTCTAAAAAATTATAAAATAATTCCGAAAACTAGATACTTTTACAATTTTATCAACAGACCTATTAAGCATCAAGTGGGGCCTATATTTAAAATCCGCTAGTAGGTGTGTTCACAAAACTTAAAACTTTTCCAAATATAATACCCGAATCATAAATTTGGGCTCATTAGGATTAAATATGCAGTAGGCAACACTAACCTACACACAACAATAAACCAAATTACTAACCAAAATACAAACAAACTTCAACAAAATAGAAAATAAATTCAAATAAGGAATAATATATAAAATTACGTTAAAAAATTAGCGAAGTGCCGGCAATTAAAGAACACTTGAAATGATTGCTGAAAAAGTCATATAAAAACAGAAATTCTGTGGAATAATGTTTATATTCCTTGAGCTCTCAAATTAAAAAATGATTCCAAAGGGAATTTATTTTTTAATTATGAACCTAAATCACATTTTCCTCAACAACAGTGTACCTTCACCGGTCAGTTAACATCACCGCTTACCTGCTCCGCCGGCTACCTGTGTTTTAACTCCGACCCTCGTCAAAATTTCGGTTGGACAAAACGACACTTCATTAGTTTGTTCATTTGTGCGTAAAGTAATTTTTGGGTAAATTTAAGCTCTTTTCTAGGGATGGACGAAACGCTTCTTGACGAAATGACGTAACCAAGACATCATCGTCAGACTGCAGTCTTGTGAAATTCCGCTGTTGGCTTCATTATTTAAGATGAAGGCACACGAAGAAACACAATACGACGAAACAAAGGAAATAAATTAAAATATTTCACAGTTCACCTTAGCAAAAACACCGAAATAAATAAAATTAACACAGTTTTAAAACGGTAGGCCTACACACATACACGAACAAACAAATCACAGCCCTGGTGTTTCGTCGTATTGTGTTTCTTCGTGTGTGTCTTCATTTTCATCTTTAATAACGAAAACCAACAGGCGGATTTTCTAAAGACTGCACGTCTGACGATGATGTCTTTCATAAATCGGGGATGTAACAACCCTCAACACAACTTTTTGGATATTGACGGAAGTAACCGAGAACCTATTTATGAACCAAATAAGATTTTGAAAACATATTTCATCTGCACAGGATTTAACATCGGATCTATCTGTATAAGTTTAAACATTTTCCCGGACTCTCTGAGGTTCAAAATATAACCTTGGTTTAAAATATAATTTAGGTAAGTTTGGTTGCCACTAGATTGCAAAAATTGCAGCCAGCAATTTACCCGTAATAAATTAACCTCTCTGTTAGTATAAACCACTTGTTTGGCGTGAAAAATATTCTTAAATCAATTAAAATATTTGATGATATTTTACCTGTCCATGCATTTAAACTGCCTCGGAGGCCAATCAAACCAAAAAATATTTTTTACGGTGTTTAGTTTCAATTATTCAATTATACCTGCTGCGATTTACATACTATTTCTGCTTTAGCAAATAAACAACAAATTAATGTATGTACGAGTATTATATTTAGAAACTATCCACAAAAGTTCGTAATTGTAATTGTCAGAATAAACGTTTTCAGGCAAGAGGTGAAGTAAGTAATGACACAGGTGGGATTGTCATCATAACAAACTGTAGCACATAATGGCGACATTGCGCCACAAACTGTGTGTTCCCGGGTAAAACAGCTGATGGCTGTAGTGGCGGTGTTTGCCGCCAAAATGGCCGCCATAACCGAGAACATGACGCAAACTGTCCCAGCAGAGGGCTTAATATCACCATCTATAAATAAGTGGAACGACAACATTGCAACCTCTGTCTGGGGACAGGTAGCAATATCAGACCTAGCCTCGGTTTATGACGTCATATTAGAAGAAGCTGAGTTTAGCTTCAGAATCTCTTCAGGGAAAATGAGAGATTGAAGGATAATTGGGCTGGATGGAATAACTGTTGATATGTTTGACTCATTGTTTCTATAATAATTTTTGGAGTAAAGCTAAACACCTTTCTGTTAACAACAACATCTAATGATGACAACCCAAATTTATTAATATAAAAATAATTTACTATGTTTATATAAAGAAACTAAAATGCTACCTTGCAAATTAAAGGCATATAATGTTTATACAGGTGTTAAACTGTTCTTAGCCAAATAAAAGCTCACTTTACCTTTTAAGGTAACACGTGCTTGTTGTTGTTAGAGATCGTTCCAAACAAACTCTGTGTGGTTGTAACTTTTTTCTTCAACCTTATGATAACAAGTTGGTATATTAGTTGCCATAATTACTATGTCAGTGCACTTTTATAATGAATAGTACACCCTGACCAGGTGCTTTTAAGTCGTGACATACCATAACATCGTTTTATGTTCGTGTCATAGCTCACTAATTTTACCTGTTTGCATGTAAGCAGATACCAACTAGTGCATGTATAGACGAGCAAGTATAGGCAGCACCACTGAAAGCAGCTGCATGGAAACAGGTCATTTACCAGTGTTTGTGCTGGGTCTGTGCCATTACGCCGTTAGCTGTCTTAAATTGATTGCCCAAGAATCAATTTCGACTCTTTTGCCCAGTTTCCACCAAGTACATTTCGTTTAGCATATAAATAGCTCAGCAGCCCATTTGTACAGAATAACATTTAAACTAATGCTGTGTGTCGGGTTACTTTACTTTTAATCCAGCGAATGCATTAACGTCTACTTTTACCTTTTAGTTGTTTGATCCCAGACTCTTTTCAATAGAAATGGAGATGAAAAAGATATTAAACATATACTAGACGGAAAAAAACTCGAAATGATATTTTATTTATTAGTTATAATCAACCCACTTTGAAACAAAAACAGTGGATGGTATGATTTTTAATTTTTGTCTATAGCCTACACGCCTGAGAAAGTTTATGGCGGTATTTTAATCTTATTATGCTCTGAGTTGGACTAGGTAGTCCAAAACTTTAACTGATTCAGTTAATTGTGATACACAAAACAAACTTTACTTTTTTGTTTACTCTTTTCGTTACAGAATAATACTTTTTACCATCATAAACAGAATTCCAAAACTGTTAAGTGATTTTAAAAGTTAGCAGCGAATTTCCATATGAATTTCTATTTACTTCTATCGCCAGAGAGAACAAAACGTTGTAGAACAAAAAGGTTTGCAGATTTGAGTTTTCCAACATCTCATGAATGATATGACTAAACTATATACACTATGATCGCCATCTGTGGCCACTCTATAGGTCACCTACATAACAATTGTTGTCCAATTTTCGCTAAATTTGGTACACATATTTCTTTGTAAAATCCTTAGGTTAAGTTCGTTAACTATCAAAATCGGTTCACAGGAAATAACCTTTTAACGAAGGTCCTTCCACAAATTGGGAATTATGTTATGTTACAACAGATTGTATTCATGGACCGATTTTTATGAAACTTTATATACACGTTTGAAGTAGTTCGTTTTACTTTCGGAAATTATTATATTACTCTTGATTTGTACACTCTTCATACTCACTTTATACTCTTCGTTATACATATACAGACTTTTAAAGTTTGAAAAGTAAACTTTTAAGTTTTAACAAGTTAAGAAAAATTGAACATTTGCATCCCGAAGATGAAGCTCAGCTCACTCCGGTTGTGAGATAATAAAATGTCCAGGGTTTAAATGTTTTAATTACACTTTGTTTCATATACAGACTTATATAAAATATTCTAATAATACAAACTAGGCCGAACTTTACTCCACAAATAACTTTAAATAAACTCTGACAGGATACAAAACATTACATAAAAATTCATCACTAGGTCCTAAAGTGACACTTTCGGACAGGCGATGAACTATACAGTTGTCATGATGCAAATAATAATAATAGAAATTAATGTCAATAGATGTTTTTGTATTATAAAGTAACTTATTGTTTAAACTCAGCAGTCTGAATTATATTGTTTTGAAGAAACAGCTGTTTCACTGATTTACGCTATGGTCAGTGTTAAAATTTAAAACCATCAGAACAAACTTGTTGAACAAGCCAGGATATCCATGTCACAAAAGCTCATTAAACTGACAATTTCTCCTAAAGAACACAATTCTTTCATTACCTGGGATTAAAAATGACACTTTAGCACGTCAATATTCTACGTGTATTTAAAAGCAGCTGTTTATAGCAAAATGACAAACTCAATTTTTGTTATACAATTCGGAAACATATGATTTTCAATTCGGAAACATATGAATTTCAATTCAAAACATATGAATTTCAATTCGGAAACATATGAATTTCAATTCGGAAACATATGAATTTCAATTCGGAAACATATGAATTTCAATTCGGAAACATATTAATTTCTTTTTTTTATTATGAACTTTCAAACGAACATATTAATTTCAATACTAAAATACGGCTTGAAACTTGCTATTTTAATTAAATATATCATATGTATCTGTGTTGTCTTTTACGAACACTTCTTTTCCGAGCACTAAAATTAGGCACATGTTAATCTTATGGCGAAAGCTTATTTTTACCGGACTGTCCTTTTCCGGTCAGTTGTGAAGTTTCAAACGTGACGCAATAGCTGACCTTTTTGTTGTCAAATCATTGGTTAACCGCTTATTGATTTTATATTAACACGTTGAATCTTATTACGAAATTATGGGTTTGTTGTTTCTTGATTTGTAACTATATGACTTTATAGTATGACGAAAGCAATCGTTTAATATTCGTCCGAAAAGCTCTTTGCCAGTGCTTGATCTGAATTCCGCGATCTCCCACTGGCAAAGTGCTTTTCCGGACTAGTAAAATATACTATCTTAGGGAGAAAAGGATCATTTTAATAATCTTTTATGGCATGGACATCAGCTGGTTCAACGAGTTTTTTTAATTTAACACTGACTTATATATAGTAAATCAGTGCAACAGCTGTTTCTTCAAAACAATATAATTCAGACTGCTGAGTTCAAAACAATGTTTACTTAAGTTTCTTTATAATATCATTAAACCTTATAATATCATTACCTGTAAACCTTAATTTCTCATTATTATTTGCAACCATTCGATTTAGTTGACACATAATATAGTAAAAAATATAATGTATAGGTATAACGCACAACCTATCGTCAGTTTTCAATATTACTTTACTTTTGCAGTATGTATCCCTAATTTGACTCAAAACCGTAATTTTAAAATAATTGGATAATTGATATAAAACTATATTCTTGAAGACGCCATGCCCAAACCAAGGGGAGTGGGTATGCAAGGTATGGTACAGTGTTAGATTGGAGGGAAGGGGAGGAAGTAACGGTCAATACCTCCCTTTAAGGGTCAGAAAGGGGCTCCTATCAGCTGTGGGGGCGGCGCTTGGGTTGGGACTTGCGTCTTAAGACTCCCCTTCGTCCCCGCCACAGGTCAGTTGCTAAAGTTCCTCTCAATACATTTAAGGGTGACATCTCCTAGATCTAGTTTATTTATTTTCTTTGAAAGCACTCTTGTATCTTTCAAGATACTTTTAGACTTAGTGCTTCAAAGAACAGAAACGTCCTTTGAAAAATAAAACATCTTTGGTATATAATTTGAGTCAAATGTCAAATATATATGTATAACAAATACATATATCATTATCATTCAATGTAAAATACTTCTCTGTAATATTCTTTGTAGTTGTTATTAAATCTTGCAAACTTTGACAAACTGTAACCATAAAACATGAATAGTTCTCATAAAACATCTTCTATATAACATTCATTTATCAAATGTATAGATACAACAAATGACATATTACTGCACTCAATGTAAAATTTCCTGATAATCATGAACTTTTCTGGTAGGGCTTGTTAAACTCACAAACTTTGACAATCCTTTAATATTTGTAAAACTGCGTGTTCTCATAAAGAGATTTTCCATTTATCTTGGATTCATTTATGTTTAATGAATGATACATAAATGAACTCATATCACCATTAACATTTGCAACTTTTAATTTATTAAAATCCCTACATTCACCTTCTCAGATATCTTTTAAAGGAAACAGAGAACTGTTTAAAAAGCTAAATTTAGATCACACTCTTCCTGAGCTTCAAGTTTCGTCCAGGCATATGAGGGGTAAAGTGCAAGATGTTCAATATCAGAAATTGTGTAGTTGGCCGTACAAAGGAAGAGATGTGTGTCTTTTCGAAGAATGTCCCAAAATTAATCGTAATATACACAGATCTAAAGATTTCTCAATATCGGAACTCAAAGATATGCTAAAACTAATTAGAGATGTTGCACTAACAAAGTCTAACCACGGCAGCTCCAAGAATAAGAACCAGTGTCGCCTTTATGTGACTACTGAGAAATACACTTTTAAAACTTAACCCAAGAAAAATGTCCATTCAGCGACTTTTAAGAAACCAAAGACGTTATTAAATCAGAAGTGTAATGGCAAATGCCTTAAAAAGAAAAGGTCATGAAGTCTACGAAGAAAGTGAAAGTTTATCTGATCATGGATCTATTCGCTGAGCTGACATCTTGGCAAAAACAACAGAAACCCAATTAGGCTACATTTTTGACTCAAGAATTCGTTTTGAAAAGAACAAATCCTAACCATTAGGAGTGCACGAGGAAAAACGAAAATTTACAACCAAACAAAACAATTATTTCAAGAAAAATACAAAATTAAAACATTGAAACATTCGAACTACCAATTGGCTCAAGAGGGACTATACCTAAATTCGTAAGTGACTATCTAAATTCTTAAGTTCTTAATATATATATAGACAACATTCAAACGAAAAGAAAATTGTATTTAAAATGTCAACCATCGCAATTAGATCCAGCGTCCACAATTTAAAACCATTTATAATTAAAAAACTTATAATCTTTAATCTAAATCTTTTGTGTTAAAAGCATCCTTAACACTTGTGCAACTTATTTGTATAATTAGATGGTGTACATTTATCAAATAAATGTTGTTTATATATGGCCGAAAATACGTTTTCGAGGCGTTTTTAAGTTACCAAACATGGCCCTTACGTTTTGGGATAGATAATTCGGGTAAACAAACGCAAAATAATAGCGCGATTTATTTGGTTTCAATAACACCATCTATCAGGTTGCATCCAGTACGTTGCATCCAATGAAGCAGGCCTTTAGGTGGAGTTTGAACTAGTATAACACAGCGCAAAATTACTTTACTAAAAATAATGTACTCTAGTTTTCTCAGCTCTTAAATACACGGATTGCAATATTCAATAAACCTCAGAACAAATTCTCTACACTAAAACAGAGTTCAAGGAATTCCTGATACTTTCCAAGCTCATTTTCAACATCCGATACAAGACCACAAAGAAGACCCTCCCCAAGATCTCATTAGGTGGCAGCCTTCGCAATCAAGAAACATAGAGAATCGAGGAAAATAAAAGTTTAAAGAAGTTGAAAAAAGGACTTATTTGCTATGTTAAGCCGCTCGCAAGAGACCGGCAAAAGAACATCTAATGAATGCATATCGGCTTAGTCTTAGTCCGAGGCCCGCTTAGCGAGACGATATGCTAATGTGTCTCTTCTAATTTGTATAAATTGTACAGAAATGTAAGAAGGTGTCGAGTAACGCGTACCGTTACGTAGATGTTAAGTGTTATTCTCTACATAAAATTTACATTCGTTTGTCAGAAAAACTCGGATACATTACTTGAAGTGCTGTTACATTCCTCTTGAGATCGTCGAGTAACTAAAGTGCTCTGCAAAATATTGTATTTTAATATTTAATTTTGATTGAAGATAGAAACAGTTGCTATAGTAAACAGAGTACACGTACTAAAAATCTGGAGTGAGTCACAAAGTGTCTTTGCAATAAAACAGGATTATTTATAATGAAATGAACGGCTGCTTAGTTATACTAGGGAAACACGTATACTGTAACGTCAAATAATGAGTACTCTTTACTTTAAACAATTTGATCGACTACGGCTACCGTAGATAGCTAGACTAGAACCCACCCACGTTTTAAGAAAAATAGAGATACATTTTTTTGAGATTCGTGCCGTCAGTATGGACCAAAAAATTTTTAAGCATAAAAAAGTGAACCGACTTGAAAAATGTGTCTAATGAAAAGCTCTAAAAAGGGAGAAAATAACTTTAAAATGCATAATATCACGTGTCTTAGGCTACGATAAATGTATTTAGTCACTGCCAGGAAACTTCAATAAATTACAAAAATGGAACTTGGAATTTCTTGTTTTAGACAATGCGTTTGAAATGCCACCAACCATATTTGATGCTTAAAAGCAGCTTACTATGACTTGAATGTTTCATTTCGCATAGGTGAAATATTGGTCAATCTAAAATTTAAAACATTTACCACTAGTTTTAGGTAACGTTGATCCATACAATTAGGAGAAAACTTCATGTCAATTTGAAGTCGGCGCTGACCTAGAAATTGCTCTTGGACAAATTGCAGCGCCGACTTCAGAGTCAAACATCTTCAAATTGTATTGATCAACGTTGCTCAAACTCATGTGGTTTCGCTTTCTTTAACTCCAGACATCAATAATCGTAATGCATAATACTAAATATCGGTGATAATCAATAACATTAACTAATAAGTTGTTGTGCTTTCTGTTATAATGAACTAAAACTGCAAATGAATATGTCATTATATTTTCCTTTAAACTTTCATTAGACATTTTGAGTCGGTCTCTTTATTAAAATTTTATTTTACAATTTTAGTTTTTGAGTGGACGAATGTTGTGATGCAGGTATAACAATAGCTTGTACAACTTATAATTGCTCATTAACTTAATAATTACATGAAATGATTTTTGGTCGCAACATAGATTTCATCCAGGTTTGGGAACGTTATAATCGTGAACTCAAGCCTTCATCTTGATTGTTATTGCTGGTTTTGAAATACGTTGTCTGAGATCTTGGTAAGCGTATGTGTCAAAGTCAACGAGCAATTCGACCTTTTGGACAAACTTCTGATAAATTAAAACTTCATGCTTGGTATCAAAACTATCAGGGGTATCATTTTGGAGACAATTTCATTTTGTACAACGGTTAGTTATCATTTCCGTTACATCAAGAGTAAAAGTTAAACGCAAAATTACGTTATTATTTGGTACCTTTGTGTATTAATACGTCATTTTGCATAAATTTTTAGAAGACATTTAAATTTCTATTTACAGAATGGCTAAACATGTTTTAGACGTTATTATTATATGAGGTTCAATAAAATAAACATAGTGTTACCCAGTTTCAAGATGTATATTTGCGACTGGTTTAATAAAGCCATCATCTTGGCTAAATTATAATAAAACAATATTCAATATAAATACTGTATAACAAATATTATTTTGTTTCTATACTTACTCTTACTCCCAGAATGCATTTATATCCGAGTTGGTATTTAGCCGCGCCAACGTATCCCCTCCACCTGGACCCAGTCTTCAGCGTCTTCCTCAGTAGCTCAAGCCCCTCATGTCTTTCAAAACTTGATTCCACCATCTCTGTCTTGGTCTTCCCCTGGGTCACCACCTTGTAGGCCTCCATTTCGCAAAAATTTTCTTGCAGCCAGTATCCTCTTGCTTCTTAAGTAATTGTCAGCCCACCTCAGTCGTCTGCATCGTGTTGTTCATGTCCGGTGCTTTATACGTTATCTTAACTCTCTGTTGTGTTTTTCCTTCTCCACTCATCTAGCTCGTATGTAGGTCCATGTTTCCTAAGTGCTTTATTTTCAAAAACAACAAGTTCTTCTCTTCTTTGTTTCCATGTTTCTGACCCATGAAAGAACTGGAGCCAAATTATGGTCTTACATAGCCTAATTTTAGTTTTGTGGGATAGTAATTTTTGAAGTCATTACTTTGTTGCAGGAGTACAAGCATCTATTGGCTAGGTTTCAATCTATTTTGAATTTCCGGTTCTTCTGTGTTCTCAACAGGTATTATTACTTCTAGGTACTTAAAACTATTTACTTGTTCAAATGTATGATTATCCATGTGTAAGGGTCAAATTTTGATTGGATGTCTTGCAAAGTGCATATATTTAGTTTTCATCGTTTATATCTAGTCCTAACTGCGCGGTTTGTTTTATAAATATTTTTGTTAGTGTAACTACATCCTCAGTCTTTCTGCGAATATTGTGGTATCATCTGCAAAGGCCAAAACATTTAGTTTTGTTCAATTTTGATGCCAGATCTGTCTCCTTTGTTTTTGTAAGCGCTTCCTAATAGCTATTTTGTTTCTATACTCGTAGGCGTTATATTACAGGTTTTATTTGATTAGTTTGGTATCCTTATTTTTAATATTGCGTTTATAAACCGCCAACTTTAGCTCAGTATACGACTCCGCATGACATTTCGGACGTTTTATTAGGTGTTCAAGGGTTGCAAAATTTTAAACATTATACTTTTAGGAAATGTAGGTATACACAGAACGATATTGTTACCATGTTTAATAATATAGACAAAATAGTTCCTATGGCTTTCAAACGTAAAATGTTTAAAAATATTGCGTTTTTTAACAAGAAGGAGGCCAAAGCTCCGTAAATATAAAGAATATCATATTAACCAACCATATTTTTCTGAAAGAGACAATTAAATTTTACTCTCACTACAGTATCTTCAAAACTTCGATCAATGTAGGCTCTATAACTCTGTAAAGACAAAAAGAAAGATTTTCATGTGTTTTAGAACAAATTATGTTTTATCTGGGCCGAAATCAAAGGTCCCATGAATTTAAGGATACCGTGTTATTGGCGAATTTAATTTTACGTCAAATGAGTGTCATTTAAGTTTTATTTGCTTAAAATAGTCCTTTTACGGCGTAAAACATACAGAATATAAAAGGTTTTTACTTTTTTTATAGAACACAATTGATTCAAAAGATTTTCATATGGAATCACTGTGGAGGTACCCTCACAAAACAAATCAAACCGCGTTCAAAAGTTATGCGTGTACAAACATATAAGAAAAAGTCTCACGTCGAATTGTGTAGCCTCCTCCTTGCGTAGAAAGTCGGTTAAAAATAGTAGTCATTCAAAGTCATGTTTACCCATAAGTTGTAGCTTTACCATAAATTAATGTACAAGTCTACCTGTATAATAGAATATCACCTTTTAAACCAAACATCTCTTGTTGCTCTGGAACGACCGTTTTAAGTAATAATTTCAATTTAATTGTTTTGTCGGAATTTCTTCACTTTGACATTCAGAGCACTGGGCGAAATTAATGTAAGCTGTCAATTTTGAGCTTATTCTTTTACTAGCCTAGGTTTCCAAGGATACAGTAAGTAAACAGCTGTCTTATTTTATAACATATTCAACTAATAACAGCTGTTATCCTTTAAACTTAATAAAATGCTTAAAATTTGTGTTTTTAGCGAGAAGGAAGCCGTATCTCCGTAAATATAAGGAATACCATATTCACAAACCATATTTTCTGAAAGACAATTAAATTTTACCCTCACTTGGTGTCTTCAAAACTTTGATAACTAGTACAGCTCGGCTTCTATAAACGTTATAAAGTCAAACAAAGAAAAATGTTCATGTAATTTTTGAATAAAATATGTTTTATCTCAGCAGATACCAAAGATTCCATAGATTTAAGGATACCAAGTTGTTGGAAATTTAATTTTACATCGAAATAGTGTATTTTAAGCCCTTATGTACTTCAAAATAGTGCTTTTACAGCTCAAGATATGCCGCAAATACAGGATTTTTTAGATTTTTTTGGAGTTTTTGCTTTTTATATAAGTTTAAGTTTGATTCAAAATATTTTTTATATGGGACCACCGGGGCATTACCCTACAAAACAAAACAAACCGCGTTTAAAACGGTAGCCGCGTTAAAAAAAAAAAGTCTCAAGTGAGATTGTGTAACCTCCCTCCGTCAGTAGGAGATCGGTTAAAAAAATGAGCATACGTTTTGAGCATTTTTCAGGACTTTGTTACATATGTGAGTTGTAGCGTAGTAATACAGGTAATCATGAAACATGCAAAGCTGGGGCCGAAGGCCGAAGCAGAACCATGAACGCCAGGAAATCACACAGTAGGAAAAGCCGAGGCTGGTGTAATGTCCGTTGTAATAGGGAAATTCGCTTCAGTCGTGCCAGCGGCGTTAGCTTGCTGCGTGTCAGCCTGGTTGGGTTGAATTCCGACATATAAAACATTATGTGTGATTACAGTTTTTATAGCACATTTGCATAGGTA
>CM032061.1:4606665-4645385 GCA_018831715.1 Matsumurasca onukii
CATTCATGCACAATTTGTTCTGAAGGTTACAGAAATAAATTTGATCATTTGTATGACCAGGCATTCTAACCAGAAAATTAAACCAACTAGCCATTAAAGATCATCACCAGAGGGAGGGTCAAGAAAGACACAAAAGTTGGCCAAAGAGTTTTTAACAAGTTTTATTAAAAAGTGTAAGATGTTAACCGGAGGCTGCCTTGGCGGCGAGCCTCTTATCTCTCTCTTCGGCGAATGCTGAGTTTCACACCCTTGCCCTTGGGCAGCGACACGTACGGCTTGGTGCCTTGCCGATGATGAACACATTCACTAACCTGCAACACACCATCTCAGTTTTACACTGTACCACAATCAATATTACAACATCAAATGCGTTTAACTTGTGTCATTAAAAAGTTCTAGCTGTAATTATATTTGATTTTGGAATTGTCCCTCAGTTATCTGTTCATTTCATAAATATCAAATAGAGCTAATATTTACATGCCATCATTGAGACAATATTCTAACTTTTATCATTAACCATACAACCATCTAGGCTTTTCATTTTGCAAAAGCAAGCAATCCAAACAATCGCAAAACTTCAATGGAGAGTCGCAAGCCAGCTTTCAAAAACTAAAATTGTTGACACTACCTTGCCTCTATATCCTTGAAACATGCTCTTTTTTTAGATCCAGTGCGCACCCCGTAAGAGGTACAGACATACACTCTTACGTAACAAGAGGCAGGGATGATTACCGAACTGGGAGACACAGGGACACGGAGACGGTAACTCATGAAAGTTTGCCTCACAGGCAGGAGTTCTATTAGTCAACAGACTTCCAAATTGACAGCAGCCACTATGCCAAAGGCATTTAAATCTGGTCTAAAAAATACTAGCTCAGGAAGCATTTTACAGCACAGTTCATGGCACATAACTGGGAGACCTCTAAAACTGACAGACGGATTATTGGGCTAGAGGGAATAATTCTAATGAATGAAATGAATACCTCTGTGTCTGAAAGATACTTCATGTGAATGAATGGAAAATTTTAGATAACCTTAAACACTGACGATTGCAATACAATGTATATTGTTTATGCAATAAAAGATTGGTTTATTTATATACAACTACTGTATAACATTTCAACTCATATTTAAATTCATAATTTTCCAAATACTCTTGAACTGGTTTTTATACAATGTCACAATGTTACCTGTGGGCTTATACATGGACACCCGCTAACTAAATCATTGGTAAAAATCAACTAATGGCCACCAAATTTACATAAACAAATTAGATCAGTGCTGTTCTGTTTTGGCTACCTTAGAAGAGTAATAGTTTCTCATGCCAATCCAAGCATTGCGCGGAAATCTTTAATACTTATTTAATTATTTATATTGCTTATTATTCTTTTATGATTTAGGGATTGTATTATTTGCTGTTCAGTTGAATAAAACCTTTACAAAATAAATTCTATCGCATACATTATATTCCATTCCATAGCGGTTATTTCGGAGCCTAAATCAAGGGTCATGACCCGGAAAAGCCCCCTTTGGCTACGCCCCTGTTGTAGTTTGTGTAATAACAAGATTATAAGAACTCTGGTCATTATTAACTTTTCACAGTTTTGTAAGTTTTGATGGTTAAGTGGACCCTGAATAAATAAATCTTTTCAAATGTACTCAAATTATAGCTTTTATTAGATTTGACTTTGGTCGGAATTGTCCCTCAGTTATCTGTTCATTTCATAAATATCAAATAGAGCTAATATTTACATGCCATCATTGAGACAATTACTTTTATCATTAACTATACAACTATTACATATTATATCAGTTAGAAATGAGATATTAGTAGCAATCAGAAACCATATTTTACTTTACATTGGCAAAAGTTTATTTCTGATTACACTGTTGGACTTTTTGTGTTGTCTTTAAGTATCTTTTTGTAGTTTATGAAACTTAATAACAAATTGACAAGAATGTGTCCAATTCCAATTTTACTGTTTTTAAGTTTTATAGTTGAGTGGACCTGAATAAATAGTAGCTATAGTCAAATATGATCCATTTGCAAAACTGTCTCTCAGTAATTGTTTATCTCATAGAAATATCAAATAGAGCTAATATTAAATACATGCCATCGGAGACAGATACACAATGAAATGAGATTGTTTTATCAAATTCTAGATGAAAAATAATAATGGACCATTTTCAAAATCAACCTATAATTCCTGAATAAGCTCACTTGTTTTCAAAATATACAAAGAGAAATTTTAAATCAGAACTACCTTAAGCAGATTTAACTTAATCTAAAATGTATTCATAATGGGTAATACTGACAAGATACAAATCCTCCAGTGACCTAAATATGAATGTTCCAGGCCAAGTTTTGACTGAGTAAACACGAGCCTACTCCAGCTTCGATCTGGCCACCTAACCTTATACTGTACCACGTTGGATTGTGTAAGGAACTTAGTACAGACCGCGCCAAATAGCATGAAGCTGAGAGGAGAGAGAGAGATAGCTTTTATTACATCAGCGTAGAGCTTAGAAATAGTGTCACCAATGAAAACATTTAAATAACTAATAACAAGAATTAGTGTTATATGAAGTGTATAACATGTTTATGATGTGTTGCCAGGTGCCTCTTCTGCATCGGATAATGAACTCCTCCATGTTGTAGATAGGTTCCCTCAGCCATCCACTGTTGTAGTCTTCTAGTGTCTTTGTGTCACTGTATTTGATTCCTGCTGGAAGCATATTGAACAAAGCAGCCCGCATACGATGGTTTTTGGAGAATCTTGCCGTCTTGTGGACTGAAGGTTATAGTCAGCCACCTCTTGTAAGTTGGTCCATGAACATCAGCATTTTCAGCAGTCTCTGGCCAGAAGAGAAGATGGTGACTTCACAAATGATAGCTGCTACTGGTAAGATTTTGAAGGTTTTGAAAACTTCTGTAGTGTCTTGTTGTTGTAGACCTCCCAAAATCCTACCGCGCTTCTGAAGAACAAAGACTCGCTGGATGTTTTCTTTGGTGAGTCCCCAAAGGGTTATCCCATATCTGATGTGAGATTCTACAAGAGCACGATATGCTGCTAGCGTGAAGGCCGGAAGGTAACGCCGTCAATTCTTCTCAGTGCAAATATTGAACAGAGCTGTATAAACAGAGTATAAACAGCTGTGACTTAAGCCCTACCACTCACTGGTACACTTTCCTCATGCTGCCAGTATAGTCCGCCCAACAGAATCCAAGATGGCGTTTTTTTACAAACAGCAACTATTTAAATTATCTTGTTTTTTCAACATACATAGTTATTTATTTTGATTGTTTGAATTCAGTTTGGTTGATTGTTTTATTATTTTTAACAGTTGTTTTGCAATAAGTATTAAAGCTAAATCCAAACTTCTGCTTAAAAGCAGACGAACAACAAGATGTGGTTATGTTATTTGTATTTGTTGTGACAGCTACAGCGAGGTTTGATTGTCACCGACTGTACTAAGCGACAGGAAAGGGAGTGATCACGCCAGATGCTAGTTGCGCTTCATGCTAGTTGGCGTTAACTGTACCTAAGATCTAGCTAGGCTTGAGACCTATCTATAAAATAATACATTACATGTATACAACTTCATTATATCTGCTATAAACAAATTTAACACTATGAACAATTAATTAACTGACAGAGTGGTACAGAAAATTTAAAGCTCCAGTGACTCAATATGAATGGCCTACACACATCTTAAGCAAAACACGAACAGTGGTTACTATCTAGACTGATGAGGTATATCATGTTAAACTTTAAATTTTAAGATTAAGTCAGATATAGCTGGAACCGCTTAAAACAACTGACATCTAGGTTTGGCTAAGTCACAACCGTTTCACCATTGGCTTGTAATTCAGTCAAGTTGTTTCTTCACTGTGAAGAATTAATACTTCCTATTCAGACATTTCTTTTTCAAACTCAGAAAATCAAAATTAAACCATTGTTAAGGTGTGAGTGTGTGGTTGGGATGTCACCAATGACTTTATGTTTGTTGGGTATGTTTGTACACCATCTAAATATTTAATAACTGAAACCTTAAGGTAAAAAAGGGTATACCTTAAGATATTTGTAATTAACGGTCTCTCATTTGATATTCTCTCCACTATGCTTCAGAAGTACCAATTGAAATTAAGATAATCATTGAGACCATTTCGATTTCAATTGTATTATAAAACGCCATGACAGAGTCCAAAATATTAAGTCTACGTAACATGAGTTTAGTGTCTAAACAACACCACCTATAGTATTGGCAGAATAACTTGATTACTCTGCTAACATAATGAGTCTGCATAGAATAGCTGAATTTGTATTATTAAAAAAACCAAACAAACTAGTTTTGCAGTGTACCTTGTAGCGAATGTGTGACCATTGCTGTCCTTGATGTGAACGATGTCAAAGGAACCTGGGTGACGTTCCCTGTTCACCACTGTTCCCACTCTCCCCAAGTTACGACCTCCAGTGATCATACAAAGGTTGCCTGCAACACAAATCATGTTCAGTTAATGTTCATCTTATGAAATGTATGTCATTTTTGCCATTACCAATGATGCCATTATACTAGAAACTAGAACAAAAATTATATTAGATATTTGTATTTGTACTAAATTAGTGTCAAGCTAACAAAATGTTAAACCATCCAGTATAAAAGAGATTTGTTCATAGAGGTATTTAAAACCATACTATTTATTCAATGAGTAAAGTGTTACAAAGTAAGAAAAACAAATTTAATTGAAGGTTATTAACATAGCTAGCATACAAAATATTTTTAACTTAATATTTTAACTTTAAGTCACCCAGGAAGATGTTGGAACTACAGACGGTGTCAAACTGTTGAGTTTATACTCTATCAAATCCATCCTATTGTTTTAATTAATACTCAAATATCAAACATATTTACCACAAATTAAGAAGCCATATTCAACTAGCGAGAACCAAGATCTTCCAATTGACCGGCCCTGATCAAATACTAAAACTCTGGTAATAAGTAATCTAACCCAGAACTTTCTTATCGTCAATGACTCGCTACTAAGTGCTAGCAAAAATTGTAGACTACTTTGAACTAGTATTAGAGTAAAGAGATTCATAACAGATAACTTTACCTAACATTTAACTAAAAGTTTCCCACTTCCAAAGCTTGAGTCAAAATAGCTCTAGATTGCTGTATAAATAATTATAATACTCAATTGTAAGTCTCTCATTGAAGTTTAGCTTCATTGCCATTCAGAAGTACCAATTGTTTATCATAATCATGGAGACTGGAATAGCATTTGACTTTTCACTAAATATATTTATGTAAGTAATTTTTAATGTATCCCTAGTTTTCATAGAATCTACCCAATATTATTCCATTAATATACCACAGTAATTTTTTACAAAACTTATCGAACTTAGCAAATTGACTGCAAACATTGTGTTAAAACATGAAAATTCCATTTGATTCTGTCAAATAGTTTTAAGAACCACATTTGTGCCAAGTTATGTTAACATCTCCAAGAGGTGAGTGTCATGATTTGACGAATCAACTAAACTACTACATTTTAATCTCTCATTGTATTTTAGCTTCATTTTCATTCAGAAGTACCAATTGTTAATATAATCATTGAGATCAGGACAAAGCCTATTATGTTTTGCATCCTCCTTCACCAATGAGAAAAAAAATATGATTTCATCAATTGTAATACCTGATCAATTGTAAAGCTATTAGGTGTCTTACCAGAGTCAAATCTGATGTAGTCTGTGATTTTTGAGGTTGCAATGTCCAGTTAAGCAAACACTCGATCAACTGCCAGTACATTCCTGCAGCTATGCTTCCGTGTTGCCTGGGGTATCCCTCTTTGGTCTCTCACCCATCCCGACCTTATACTTTACTCCGTAATCTACCTCGTGTAACAGTGCGTTTTATTATTATTTTATTTGAACTTATATAATTGAAAGAGGCGTTCTGAAATCGTGATTTTCACGGTTTTATGGTAAAATTCCGGAATCCGCGAGGTTTTCAGGGTTTATTGAATTCAGCGGCTAATTCCGCGGTTTCCACGGTTTTCACGGTCCGAGCTACATTTGTGCCAAGTTATGTTAACATCTATTTGACATAACTTGCTTTCATAAACCATCATGATTTGACTTTTTTTGTAATCAACCAAACTAGCGGTATTGACACATTTCTAATCTCTCATTGTATTTTAGCTTCATTTTCATTCAGAAGTACCAATTGTTAATATAATCATTGAGATCAGGATAAAAGCCTACATGGGGTATAGCTGTTTGATCCTCCTTCACTAATGAGAAAAAAGTTTATGATTTTATCAATTGTAATACCTGACCAAAATTGAACTGCTGCTTGTCTTGGCAATGTAAGGGGATCATAAAGACTTAACTTTTTACACTGAAGATTATATTTTTAGACTTAATAAATAATAACAATACATTTTTCTTAGACTTGACAAGTTGTAGTATACTGACAAATATTAATTTTATTATGTGTCCAGCCTACCTGATGCTTGGCCACAAAATAAAACTATTCAATAATTTTTTTGCTGAAATGTCATGAATTTCTGTACAGAAAAGCTATTAGGTGTCTTACCAGAGTCAAATCTGATGTAGTCTGTGATTTTTAGGTTTATGTCCAGTTGAATTGTGTCATTGACCTTGATCAGAGGTCGGGTAGCGGATGGTCCTGGCATAAGTGAGTGGTGAGGAATGGAATGCCCTTAGGTCCAGTCTGGACTCTCTTCACCTTGCACAGCTTGTACTGCAAGAAACGTTGTTGAAAATATGTCATTGTAGTTTGTAACATAAATTGGATTTTCTGTGAAAAAAGATTGTTTTAAATCTTAATTAAATAATCACTTAAATGGCTTCCTAGAAGAAATCAACTGAAAATTCTTTGGCAATAATGGAATTTGTTTTGTATAGAAAAATGTTTGTATTTGAGAAGCCTTAGTGTAAACAAGTTGTACAAAAATGGCTAGTGAATCTTTACCATTATTCAGGCCCACTATTATTTCAGTCGCGGTTTTTTAACATATTACTTGGCAATGATTGTAATTTAGGCCTTGGGTTATTAAGACTATGACATTGTTACGACAGTGTGATAAACTCAAACAAGAATTTAGCGTTGCCATTACTACATTGCTCGGTGGCTTAATGTAGTACTGGTTTAATTTTAGCACATGTGTGGGACCAAAAATATACTATTTTTTTTAATTTGAAACTTTGTTAATGTACATGTTTCATCTGTATTTTTTAATCAACAAATTCAATAGGAAAAGAAAATACTTATTCATACTAAAACTTTTGGGAGGTTTTCAATGTTTTCATCTTGATACTATTTATGTTTGAATTTAAACTATTATTTTGTTTTGATATTTTTATTTATTTGTAGTTATGTACACACTGTACGTCTTTTATTTCATACCTAGAGGAAACCTCCGGTTGTCACCTTTCATTTCATGTTTTGAAATCCATCACACCCTGGAGGTTAAGAGTGTAGTGGCTCAGAGATAAAAAGAAATGATTAATTATTAACTCGTTACCTTCGCTTCTTCACCAGTGATTCTGTGAACAGTAAATCGTCCTTTGACATCATAGATCAGGCGGAAGAATTCACCAGTTTTTTCGATGGTTACAACATCTAAAACACATAGTTTGATATGATTTAACTTTTGGATTGGCTATGTTACTACTAACCAAAATTAACCCATTCAACACAAGACATTGAGATACACCAGAACATTGAAGCAAAAGGTTCAAACCTAACACTAAAACCTAACAATATTTTTCTCATTGAGACTTATGCTAAAATCCTTCTTCCAATAAACTAAAATCTAGAATAAATAGCAGTAGTAGATAGGGTTTATATCCACTAGCTGTTAATTGTTTTGCCTGTATGAAAACATTAATTTGATGCAAAGTCTCAGGATTTAAAAAACAGCTACTTTGCAGTTTACTCACCCATAAATCCGGCAGGTAGTTAGGGTCAATTAGTACTTTCCATCAACCTTGATGTGCCTCTGCATAACAATCTTCTTCACTTCACAGTTTGTGAGTGCATACTTGGCGGTTCTTGGAAAATCACAAAGAGGCAAAGACTCGAGACTTGTGGGGACCAGTACTTGGCGGGGAGCATACACTCCCGAGCTTGTCCAACATCCATGCCTTTGGCGTGCAAGCAGCTTCAAATGCTTTGGGTCCACGAGCCTGGAAACAATTAAAAAACATATTATTACTTATATTTGGTATTAAAGTGATATTGTTACTTGGTCAGAGTTTGTTGAGACAAAAAACACTAACTTTATATCCAAAGCTTCCAGTTATATTATATATAATATTTCAACCTCGGGAGAGCCATCCTCAGAAGCTGACTAACAGCCTGAGACTGAATGGCTGGATGACACCGGCTGCAAAAGCTTACTAATTAAGAAAAAACTCAGATCCAATAAAACTCTTCCACAGTTTTTCTCTAGGGTATCTTACGTTTCATATTATGGACTTTGCAAGTAATGAAATGACAGAAACGGTAAGTAGATTAGTTATAAACTGAGAGCAGGAATAATCATCTCTAACTCAAAATATGCCATTTGCTACCTCATATAAATTCACAACAGTAATCCTGAGTCACACAGCCCCAGTTTTCTTAATAATTTAAGTATTGCGTACATAGCAATCTTTCTGTTACAAATGGATCTATTGCAGCGAGACAAGTAAATATTTACTTTAGTTCACTGCTTTATCTGAGAAGCAGTAGTTCAGTTCTATTTCAAGATTTTGCATCTTTAGATTTAGGGCAACTTTAGGATTTTAAAATGAAAAAGAACCATTAGTTTAGCATGTTTGAATATCAACTATGCAGAGAGAGCAAACTATGGTATGAAATAGAATTTGGACTAGGAGCAAACCCTGGACATAATAATCGAAAAAAATTATATTTAAAAAAGTAGTTGAAGTGTAGCTAAGCTATTTTAAAAGAATTGGTTATAACAATGTCAATAACACTAGCAATGTCACTGTACCAGAGCCTTGCAAACATCAAGACCACACTGCAAGTGGATGGGAAATATAGCTACTCAAAAGAACATGTGTGGGCAAACCGGTGCGTTTAGCCTGACTGAGCTACGGTAGAAAGTAAAAACTCAATACTTTGACTATTTGTTAAACCAAGGGGTAGCAAATGCTCCATTTCTTATGAATCTGAGTAGTGTTCACTCAGCACAGCAAACAATTCAAGGGCAAGCTTGTACTCACAGAGAACACTTTTCAGTGCCCATACTCATATGTGGTCATCCATTAGACCAAAACAACTACTACCAAACTGTATACTTTAAAGCCATTAATTACTTAAAAGGCTTATCTTTAACAGGTAGCGCCCACTAAGGAGGTCTTTTGCACAAAGCAACAGTCACAAAAAACAACTGGACAGTGAGCACAAAATGGGTTAGGAAGTGAAGCTTATTAAGCGAAAACGCCAACAGCTAAACCTACAAACGAGCTGTGGGAGCCAAACCTAAATTTAAAACGTTCACCTATCAGTAGTAACTCATAGTAGGCTAGATCCATTTTAGAGCTAAGTTAATTTGACTTACTAGAGAAAAACATAACAGCTTTAAGGCTTTGCTAGGCGAATTCCTTGTCTGAAAGATCTAGGCTAGCCGTATTCGTAAATAGTGTAGATAGGACTAGTACTTTTCAACTATTGTTTTGACGTCATCCATCCAGCAGAGCTGGTTACCAATTCGGAGGGAGGAAAATAGGCAATTAAATAAAAGGGTATTGTTGATGGGTACTTGAGAAATATAAATGATGGTATATAATGGAAATAACGTATACATTATTCGGCTAGGCAATATTGAGCAACGTATACCTAACCTAAAAACAAGTCTAAGGACAGGAATAAATAAAACCAAAGGTAAAACACTTAAAATCAACCAACTATTTTGTTAAATCAATACAATTATAGTAAAAGGTCACAAATATTAATACAATTAAGATTAAATGGGATTTTGCTTAGAATAAAGCGTAAGGTACTTACCATGGTAGAAGCACTGGTAGCGGAAAAGGATTTTTTCAAGGAGCGGTCAAGAGAGTAGAAGTGGAAACCAAAAGAAAGGAAAGACAACTAAGTTCTAAAGGCAGAATTTGGTCAAACATGAACAACACGGCATACTATAACTAAGAACTTTGTATTTCCCTCAAATTATTTAATTATTAGGGCAAGTTGTAATCACAATTAAAATTACTGGTCCTAACCAATAAATTCCACTTCCTGCATTTATATAATAGTTTACTTTATTTTTTAATTTCAAGATGTTTACTGCAGTTGAAACATTATTGATACGCAATCGGAATTTAAAACTAAAAAACAAGTACAGTATGTTTAAAATAACATTGAAGTATTTTATTAGTAATAAATAAGTAAAGTAAGTATGATGCTTGGCGTTGCATCTTTTAGGGTTTTAAGGGTGCCCGGAAGTCCTCGGCTTGTTCTATACCAACCTGAGCTTGATCAGTGGACATTAATATTGCGATATGAACAATGCGATCAACCGTCCAATCAGTGATTTGAAAATATTCTTACTGCGGCGATGTCGACTTTTCCCTGATAGGATCGTCAACTACTTTTATCGACCAACGACAATGGTTCTAAAGTTGTGAATCCTGGAAAGATGGTTCCGAGGGGTATTTTTAAGCAGTAGTTCAATGTTTTAATTTATATTAAAACTGAAGCGGACTCAATAAGCAGTTGTAGTTTTTGAAATCGAAATATATTTTTTAGTATACTGTTGCTTACTGTGATCCTCGCCCACGCCGTCTCAAGGATGAAGGTGTCGTCATCTTTCCCCGTAGCCAGGGAATGGATTTATCTTCTTACTGCCATCCGGGAAGAGGAATTTTAGCTTGATTGATTGATTGTGAACGAGGCCGTGAGCTAATTCTTGAGTTCCTCAAAATAAACTTGATTTCTTGAAGTGAATAGTGAGGGGCTGAGGGCGATTTTGTAGATATAGTTTATCAACTTTGAATTTATTCTATTTCTATTTGTTGAACCTTCTATTTCTTCAGTTCTTTAGGGAGAAATGATATAGTTTGTTTCCAGCATATTCCGGATCTAATTATGATTTTGTTAGTCTATATTGCGTGGTTTGGAAATTACTTTTGTTTCTTGTATAAATTGTTATGAAGAAGTGTATTGTTATTGTAGTTATGAAGGAGTTATTTGGACAGTTGTTTGTGTTTCTTAGTATACATGTGATTGTTTGAAGGATAGAGTGAGAAAAAAAAAAATTTTTAGTTCAACAAGAAGATGTTTGCAGTGGTCCTGCTGTTCTATTTGACTTGATTTGTATAGCTGTTTGTAGAATTTTGATTATACTTTTATTTATTTGAATGGTGCCTCCCCACATTGGTACTCCGTATCGTATGAGAGATGGGATCCGAAGAGAAAGTGATAGCAGAGAACGACTGTTATTAATTTTCTCCTCCGATTTTTCTAATTCTTCTGATGACGAAAATTTCAGATTCGTGTTTTTCTAAGGTGTTGTTGCGGGTTGCCAGTCGAGTTTAGAGTCTATTAGGATTCCGCTGGTAATTTTGTATTTAGCTATAATTTGTCTGTTCTGGAACCTGAGTGTTGTTATTTGTTTCATTTAGAGTAAAATGGATAGTTCAGTTTTCCTTGTTTACACGTAAAGTCAATGTTGTCGAAGGTTTAGCTATTGCTGGGTCAGACATTGACTTTATCCTAAACATTTAAAGTCAATGGCTCTACTCCCTACTTTCTGACGATATACGCTGACTAACACTGGGTTGAGAAGTCTCTAAACTTAAAGTCAATGGTTATGGTTTTGTACATCTGTCTTCGTTTTGTTGGTTTGGAGTGATTAGGGTAGTGTCATTGACTTTAAATATACACCTATACATTTAAAATCAATGGTAGTGTCGTCAGCGTACATAAGGCTTGTAGCGTAGGCTGGTAGTTGGTTAAGTCAGTCGTCAATATATATGAGAAAAATTAGGGCTACTAAACTTTAAATGTTTAGGTGAAGTCATTGATTTTAAATGTATATTTAAAGTCAATGGTGAAGTCAATGCCATTGACTTTAAATATACCTAATACATACATTTAAAATCAATGGTCAATGTCCCTCGCTTTATTTTAAAATATCCAATAGTAGTACAATAAGCTATCTGCGGTTTTGTCGTCAGTAGTGGGAGGTTGCTGATATCACTACACAGCTGTTTGTCGATTACTAAAACAGACTGATTGATTAACCTGAACCGTGCTCGTAGCCTCATAGTCGTATTAGTTAAACATTTTGCTTTACGATTAATATGGTCGAGCTACAATGGCGGGCTTGGCTCCTGAAAATGTCAATCAGAGCAGATAAAATCTGTAAGTCCAATTTGTTAAGTCGTAAGGTAAATTTACTAACTTATAGGCTAGAACTATTCTTTCGAATCTACATATTTTTTGCGCCTAGGGCTGATTTCACGTAGCATATCAACTCATCCTAGCATAAACTATGAAATAAGTGAACTTCAGAGTTTAAACTATTATTGCGGACATTTTCCATCGTTATTGAGCGAATCACGACGTTTCAGGATCTGCAATCTGATCCCGTCTTCAGGTGAAAAGTAACAAAAAAATAACAGAACACTAGGAAACGAGCTAGCCTATAGTAATCAGCGTAAGCTGACCAGTCAACACAACCAAACAACACTTAAACAAAACATGTCCGCTCACAGTGAAGGCTCGGCAAAGTGAACTTGTGTCTATTGTGAATAATTATGTGGGTATATCTTAGCAGATTTCATCAATATCATTCAGGAACCATTCAATTGAATCTTAAATCAACTATATTTCTAAACCATCACTAGAATCTAGTCTCATTCCAGAAACTCTTGAACTTGCCTTCACTGAGACTTTTACAGATGGATGCAGGGCATTAAAGAATCTTATTCGGTTTGTGGATAACATTTTTTCAATTTAGTCAGTCTGGTTTATGGAAGATTAATACGAGGGTTTTCAATAAGAACTGAGACTGGTTCTATAATTCTTTTATCGTTTAATCCTAACCTACAGGAACTTTTCACCTTCAATGTAGGCCTACTCTCAATAAGTGAAATGCACATCCCAGCCTCTGGCACACCTGGAAAACATGAGAGAGAAGCCATCTTTTGACATGATCTTCAGAACCATTTCCAGCGCCTTTACTACACCTGTTCTGAGTCAAAAGCGACGTCCCTTGGTTCATTTTTTGCAGTAGGGAACAAAACAAACCACAGGGCCTTAGGTCAGGACTATATGGTAGGTAGGAGCGGTCCTACGTTTCCATTGGCCAAATATTCTGATGTTTGCAACATTATGAAGATCATTGTAAGTAAGTTTCCAGTTTCCATGATGTTCTGGGCGCTGAGAACTTTGATCATCAATGTAGCCAAAACTTGTTTATAGTACTCTCATTGATTGTCTGTCCATTGTTACACTAATTTGGTCTTCTCTTTAAATGTTTAGTATATACATGACTTTTGTACTGTACAAGTTCAATCAAAAAATTTTTTTATTTAAACATAATTTACTTGTCTGTCCAAGTGGATCTAAATAATTGTAACATTTCACATTTTAAACAAGTCATGAACACAGCATTGTTAGCAGTTCTTAGTTTCTTCAGTAAAATTTTTAACTGGAGCACCATCTCTTCTACAACTAAGGGTCTTCTTTGCCCTCCTTAAAATCTTTTTTACCAGTAAACACGAGTATGCGACATTGTGTCATCCACAAATATTGCTTTTATGTAATTAATTATGGGTTTTAATTAATAAGAAATTAACCTTGCATTTCATGCATGAGAAAGAAAAAACTTGGTATTTTTTTGCAAGGACCACCACAAATTAAGTAATTTTGCATATGTACTACAGTCTTATCTGGTAAAATATTACATAAGTTGCAAGGTAGTTGTGTGTTTGACACAATTCAATGTTCTATTGAGTAATAACTAATAAGGTTTAAAATATTCTTTGTCTATTCTTTATTAATTAACATGTATACATAATGCTTTTATTAATCTTTATTTTGGGACAATATAAATTGTGTTTGGAACATTAGCACAATACTATAAGAAACAACAAGAAAATATATGAAATATATGAGCCACTAGCCTGATTATACCAATAATTTTTAAAACTGTATTTTGATTATAAAAATAACTATGAAAAGCTTCCAGACTTTTAAGTAGTAAGAGGTGCTCTAAAAACTCTTCATACCCAAGATGATTTGGATACAAGGTAGTTTTAATTTTGTTTTAAATAATTTAGAATGTTGAAAAGCTTTTATATGTGAGGGTAGTTTTTTGAAACAATAATATCCTACTTTGATGGTAACTTTTTTAAATAATTCAGTCTATAGTATTCAACTCTGTAGTTGTCTACCACCGATACCATGATTATGAATTTCATTAGCCTTGTACAAGGCGATTTATTCGAGGCAGAACATGATAGTTTTGTAAATGTAAATTGATGGAAAAGTAAGAATGTTTAGTCTTTTGAGCAATTTGACGCAATCTCAGGAATTAGATTGTCTAAGATTAGATGCATATTTCTCAGCAAAACAAATATCCGACTTACTTTTTTTTTGTTTTAGCACAGTTTCCTATAAACATGTCCATATTTTGATCTGGGATAGATAATATGCCATGATATGCTAATTTCAAAATTTCTCTGGAACAAAACCTGCTAGGTTTTAAGCATAAAGATTCCTGTTGAAATTTATTGCATACATGTTTCGATATTAAGTCCAATTTAATTTTCTATCTGATTAATACCTAGAAAATTGAAATTTCCCTTCTTTGATTTGGTTATCATTAAAAGTACTAATAATATTTTATTATTATTTATTTCTTAAACTAAATTGGTTAAGAGAAATAGCGGTTCTTTAAAAGTAATAATTGTTTAAACCCTGTAAATGTTAGCTAATATTTTTACCACAATTACGTTGATAGCCCACATTAATTTATTCAGCTATACTTAAACAAATTAAAATATTTCAAGAGTATATTGCTAATAATATGCATCTAATGACACTTAATATAGTGTTCAGGTTTGTTGTAAGTTCAATTAACAAAACCAATTTGAACATTTTGTTTAAATAAAATTTAAAAATCAAGAGAAAACACATGCAGAATTTAGATTAGTTGGGATTTGCAATTGAAACCTTTTGCAAAGTTAACATGTACCTAACTAAAAGTTATACAGGCCCATTCAGTAATAATAGATAAGAATAACAGGGTTTTGTGATTGTGGATGCACGCGTTCTGCCCATTGTTTATCTCGCGTCTCCTGCTTGCTCGACAGAAAACGGACTGATCTCGGGTCCCCTACTTCATTTCTCCTGTGCGGCTCTAGATCCATGTCCATGTGATTATGTACAACTCAGTAAACCGTAATAATTCAGTGACGAGTGGCTCCATCTCCTACACCCGTTGTCATCAGGGTGGACAGGCTGACAACTACCTGAGCTACAGAACTAAATAAAAAAATACATATTTTATTGAATTGACATGTTTACAAGCATGTATCTCAATCATCCACTATTTGATCTAAAATTTTGCATTCATCCACATCTAGATCCCTTTTAAACATACATAACTCACATTCATACATTTTCCTTGGAATTTTCCCAGTCTACCCCTTTTAGTCTGGTTCTCCATACCTTTATTGTGTGTGCCAAAACTCGTTTGAACTGTAAAATGCTTCTGCGACCAAAACTGACTTTAGACAAGCTTTGAAAGCCTTTGACTCTGAGGCACTTTTGATCGAATTTGGAAGTCTGTTGACAAACTGAACTCCTGTGAGGGCAACGTTCATGAACTATCGTTCTGTGTCTCCCAGTTCGATAGTTCTCCTGTCTCTTGTTTCGTAGAGTGTACATCTATTCCTCTTACAAGGTCGCATTTACATTTGAAAAAAAGACCCATTTCTAAAATGTAGAGACAGTGTATTTAAACTGAGAAGTAGTTATTAAACTCATAAGGTGAATTTTGAGTGTTTGGAGTTAGATTCAGTTTTAGCTTCTTTATAACCATTGGCTTACTGCTTACTGGCAAGTGTGTAAACCTAGTTTGGGGTTCTAAAATAAGTACAGTGTAAAATGATGTTTTGTTTCAGTTTGAGTTTTCTCACATCTTACAATAGACTATCAGAAGTATGCTTCACTGACTGTGTCTGGGACTTCACGACTCGTAGTGTTAAGAGCCAAGAAGTAAGTGTAATATTAGGCTAAACAATAATTATGGTTTACAGAGTTAGACTGAAATCACTACAGGCATTTAGTTATTTTCATTTTCCTAGCAATAAGTTAACACATTTTTGAAAATTGTTATCTCTAACAACAATTAACTGTTTTTGTTAAACTGTAATAATTCCGTTACTTGTTACAGCATTTCAAATGTAATGGTTGAATTACAAATCTTAATTTGTACAAGCTAAGTAGCCAATTTATTACTAAAGAAATTTGAAGACAAAAAAGTTTGGACCGACCCAGGACTTGAACCGGGTCTCCCGCTGCTTGCCGCGGCAATATGCTCACCAATACACCATCCGCCCAACTATTTCTGCCTTCAAATTTAGAGAGTATTTAAATCTGAATGTTTATTCGAACATGTTACCCGGTTCAAGTCCCAGTTGGTCCAAACTTGATTGAATTACAAAATCACAGACAAAATAATGTAAAGATTGCAATTTTGCAGTTGTCACTTCCTAGTCTGTCCATTGCAACACATTTTTAGTAAACTTAAATAATCTGGGCTTCACCGTACATTGTAAGTTTACATTTATTTTTTTTTTTTCAGGAGCTGTGCTTTAAACTGTACAGAGAAATATTTAAAAATGGTTCAAAGGATATCCCAAAGATTTCAAGAGTTTCAAATGATATCAAAATGAAAATATTGCAGATGTTCAAAGATAAGAAGTCTGACTTTTAAAGTTGTAAAGTTAGTTTTAGGAAAAGTGTTTTGTTTAATATTAATATCCTAAATAATTTAACCAACTTTGTTTCATTCAGCCTTTAAACCACTGTCAGAGAAATTGATAGCCTGATTCTTTGTAGCCTTACTGACTTTAGGGTGTATGTTCGAAAGTAAAATTTGGTTTATTAGAATTCATAAATGCATACAAAATAGCCAAAGGGCAGGAGCTTATTCAAAAAATGATTATTTACTATCCAAATCACCCATGTACCAAGCAGCCATGTGCCAAGGGGTATGGAGACTCTGGAAGGGGAACTTGAGAGTGTAAGCAGTAATAATGGAATCTTTAGCTAGATGTCATTATTATCTAAACTTAAAAAAAAAAATAATCATTTGATTCTAACCAGTTTTAACAAGAGTTTTAGAAGAAAAGTAATGTGCTTGTTGAAAGCTTCAAAACCAATGTTCCATATATAAACAACATGGTTCACCTATCTTAGCAATATATTAAAGCAAGTTTCTACAAGAGATTGCCAGGTAGATGAGAATATAAAATAATAATATATAATTTACTCAAGACTAAAATAAAATAATGAGACTAAAACTTGTAGCTTAGCTAAAAGGGCAGTGAAGTGAATTTCCTTTGTAATTTGTTACCTTTAAACTAATTGTGCCTCAATGCTCACAGCCTCCTTTTGAAAAAGCTCAAGCCCTCAGCTCTGTCTCCTGTTTTTAAAATCTATTTTCAAGTTATTGGCTTTACTTAATTCAAAATGTTTTTTTTAAAATTAGCGAGAAATCTTTGGGTTCAAAATACAGCTGCAGCTGCTATTAATGTATTTTGAAACAGCTGTTATTGGTGTTGTGTGAGCTTACACCATTAATTCAAAAGTAGCCCACATTGTAGCCGCCGTCAGGTGTAACTTAAGTTTTAGCGTAAAAATAACTAAATCAATTCTAGTGCCACTTAAGTGTGAGGATACACACTGATGGGACGTCGTTCAAATGTTCAATTAAATATGTACAGCCAACACTGGTGATTACTCTGTGTAGCCAAAGGTTAAGACTAAACTGTGGTTAACTCAACAAAGATGATTTATTTGACTAGAACTCTAACAATGTATGAAACTAATTTATAAAAAACAACATATCGCCACTGCAAACCATATTCAAGGCCGTAAGTTGAAGGGTAAACTCATCCCTCAATTGTTATTTTTTTACATGCCTGAAATATAAAAGGTTCAGCCTAATGTAGATTATACTTCTAATGATTGACCAAATTCACTAAGATAATGTAAATACATGCAAATTAATGTTCCAATTACAATAATTGTATTTTATTTATAAAAATTAAAAGATCAAACCTCATAGTGATATTTTAGGATTTGTACATGAGCACACTCACACAACATTAATTTCAAAATAGAAATAGATTTTAAAATTTTACAGGAAATTTTACAAAAGGTTTTATTTTACTTTTACACTTTTTTAAAGACAATAGAAGGTTCTCAAATGCTAAAATTATGGCAAAAATAAGGTAATAATTATTAAAATAACGGGTTATTGACCATATATAAATAACCACTTAAATGAAATGGTAAGTACTAAGTTATTATTATTCAAGTTGGCCTTTACTTGGCATTATCCCAGTACATGGCTGAGCAAATTAATAGAATATAATTTTGTTTCATTACTGCATTAGGTAATGAAATGAAATCAAACAAACCATCCACCAAGCACAAAAAGTCACCACTCAGCTGAAGGGTAAGTTTTACTCATTTGTACTGAGAGAGGAAAATAATTTCAATTTAGATAACTTAGGAGGAATATGGTAGAACATCGAGATGGCGGATCTTCCTGCCTCACAGGTGATAAGCACTTGCCGGAACTTGTCCAGAAGTTGGAGGAGCTGAGACCTCGAACATTCTCCAAGAACATGATCTCCTCCAGGTGATGCATGCCGTGAAGGTAGCTGCTGCTGCACCAGACGCCCAACAGTCTCCAGGTCATCCAGGTTGGAGGCTGCGAGGAGGCAAGATAGCTGCCCTCTCCTCCTCACTCAGCTCGGGAGAACAGGTCTTCGTGAATGATACTCTCTGTGCTCTTATCCAACCAGCTGCTTGTCTGCACTGTAGTCATGCTGGGCACCTTCAACCAATCATTTCGTATTTAGTTCAGCCCTTACAAAAATTAAATACATATTTTTTTGTGATGAAAAGTAATTTTTTCTAAAATATTTCTGTGACAAGAAAATAACATAGATGGATAATCCATGGTTTCCATCACCTAACACAGACAGAGTGTTTCAGACCTACCATGCAGTTTGTGTACTGGGTAAACATGATAAAATAATAATTTGTTTTAAGACTTATCCCCTATTATGAACCTGACAAATCTAGGAATGTTATTGTCAACTACCAAAATTCCCCAATGGTCACTTTTACAGGGGTAAAAGTTGTTTTAGAGAAGTTCTCATTAGCTTATGGATCGCATATTTCTTATAACCACATTTACGTGACAAGTTTTGTATTGAGTAAGTACCTCTCACTGAAGAGCAGTAGCAATGTGAGGGAGCTGAGGGGCCTTAAGTCGGACTGGCAGACCCGTCTGCAAAGGGGTTCTAGTTTGGGTCAGCTTGGTCCACTGTTATTTTCACTGCTGCATCAATGACGTTACTGAAAACATCGTTACTCCGAGTCCATTGCGCTGATGACTTACAAATTTACTACCACCGGTAAAAGACTCACGAAATGCGGTATCTTTTAATAAATTCCGACATTACATCAATCACTCGATGGGCTCAAGGCAGTTAAAACTGAACGAAACCAAGACCCAAACCATATGATACTACTTTACTCGTTCGTTCACATCGACCTGCTCACGTTCCCAGACTTAAACTCAACGACGATCGAACTAAAGTACTCTGACAAAGTCAAAAAACCTTGGTCTGATAATGACGAATCACTTACTTGGAACGAAAGCCGTTACTGCTACCTGCAACAGAGTCTTTGCCTGCATTGCAGCAGGCGGCACCTTTATTTCTTCCATTCAACGTGAAAGTGATGCTGGTAAAGACTTTGGCCGCTACCGCAACTACTGTGGCGTCGTTACAAACGACATGACAATTGAACTGTCCGCAGACTGCAGCGTGTTCAAAATTACTGCATCCGTTTATTTTTTAACTACGACGTGTTGATCACATTACTCCTTACTTTGAACAGCTGTCCATATTGAAAATAAAACCTCTCCGAGTTCCATGTATTTTAACTCTATTGTATACTATCATCAGACTAAAAAAAACCTACTTATCTTTCTGACCAATTCACATTTATGTCACAAATAAGTTTCCACAACACTTTCGAAGAACTCTTCTGTTGTCGATTCTCTACATAGATCATCAGTTTTTGGAAAATGGTTCATTGTCTCATCATGTGCCTTTGGAACGCCCTTCCTGATAATATTAAATTATTGAATCTCGAGACTCGCTTTGGGGCGGTGGTTGGACGAATGCTCTTGAGGGCTGTGGTAGGGTGGTCGGGGCCGTTGGTGTCGCGTTCGGGAGTGGATTGTATGAAGGGAGTGTGATTGTTTTTAGGTTTAGTGCTATGTATTGTATCAAATCAATTTATCTGTAAACCTTATACACTTTAGTTAAGTTTTCTTACCTTATATTCAAAATATCTAATTTCCAATTATTTTTATATACAATATATATTTTGTAGTAGTATGATTTTGTTGTATATATTTAGCGTGGTTAAGTGGTAGAGGACTATAAAGTCTAACCGTACGTAAATAAGACTTTTTCATTTCATTTCATTTCATTTCATTTTGAAGGCTTAGGTTGATCAGGTGGCAAGGAAAAGTCTGTAACGTTTCTAGTGTTGTGAATTTCATTTTGATTGTGGTGTGTCATTGGTTTCTGGATTTAACTGCATACAGCTGGCCCCTGTCTGTCTGGCGTGGGTTCATCCCACCGGGTTTGCTCTGGTAATTCAATACTGGTTGTTGGATCATGCGGTCGCGAGGGGCCAAATGACCGCTGAGGATCACTGAAGAGAAAATGGCTCATCAAATCCAGTGAGAGTGGCACTTTTGACAGGGCTAAATCAGCAGCTTAGAGGTGTGGTTCAATGACTGTTAATGCACCGTACCAGAGAGGGGTTTTGCTGAAGGACTGAAACCCATGGAGCTTTTCTGAAATTTAAAAATAAAATGAGACGCAAGGGTTAATATGGTGATAGAAGCTCTATTTCTTGTGGAATTTGCTAGTAATTTAAGGAAATTTTTTTTATATTCCTACAGTCAGATAAGCCTTTACAGTAACACATACCTTGTTATGTACCCAAAGAGATGACTAGGCACTGGACAAATTAAGCAACACTTTTTTAGTCAATCTAAATAAATATAACAAAATATTTAACAACAAATCATCAAATAAATCATACCTCAAAGCAATGACTCGCCAGGAAAGTGTTCAGAAAACTTTTCAGCAAGTGGAGAACTAGCATTTGTAGGTGCATCGGAGATACAAGCGTAAACATTGCTTTCACATAAGGGTGAATGATAGCATTACCCAGTATACAAGGTGTCCTGTCAGGTTGAATACCTGCAACAAAACCATCTTTATTCATGTTTGACTTCAAAGAAAAGCATACTAATAATATTAGCCTGAAAACTACAATTATTTGTGAATTTCACAATACACAATCACTTTTGCTAGCGCTTCCTCTTAACCATATAGTTTAACTCGCCTCAACCATACCTTTTTTTTTTATTTGGCAAATTCGCTTTCTACTTAACCCTTTTGCAAGGTAAACAAGACCCACCAAGGCCATTTGCAGCCTTTATTAAAAAAATTTATTTTAGTTTGGTTCTTATTTAAAGTGTACGTTTTTTGTACACAATACATTATACATATTAGTAAAAAGTCGAACAAAAATCATCCTGAAAATGAATGAGTTCACAGAAGGGTTAAGTTCATATGAATATCTGAATGTATGTTCTTTCCTCTCTATTTCCTTGTCTTTGACAAAGTCTGTGATCACTTCTTTAGGTACTTCAATTGATGAACTCTTATAGATTGATCATATAATTTGAATTTTCATAAACATTTGGAAAAAAATTTAGTCATGAATTATATTTTTAGCTCAAGCTAAAACTTCTAGGTCATCTGCAAAAGCCAAATACAATTTTATCTCTATAATCTGGCCGTTAAGCTACTCCGACATGTCAGTAATCTGCGTGACAACTAGCTACCTGTTTTCAAGTCTCTGTCTGTAAAGCGTAATGGCGTCTGTAAGATTATGGCAGCAGAGAAGTGTTTATTGTTCATCTATTGCTTCGTTCTGTGGGGCGTGAAATGATAATATGCTTAAAAGTAAACATGTTACTTTTGACAATAGATAAAAAAGTATGTGGTTTAAAAGATAAAAGTGGTGATAAGCTAGCTACTTTATCCAAGGAATTCAACATCGGCAGATCAAAATTTGTAAACATAAGGAACAAAAATGAAATCAAATAATTTTTTAAGATTAATGAATCATTCTCAAGCGTAAAAAATATTATTCAGTAAATTGAGTCTATTTTGATTCCAGTCGGCACTTCCAATCCTGATATAGAGCAGATTTGAGAAATCCTAATGTAGTAAGCTTTGGATACTAGTTTTACCCTAATTTAATGGGTTGACACATATTTCTTCAAAGTTTGTTTACACCAATCTGAATTACTTCATTCAAAAACAGTTGAACAACATTAAGGGAGACAATCTCCATGTCTAATCGATGTTTTAACTTGAAATGTTTCTAAATCTGTTATGCTAAAACACTACACCATCCACCCCAACTATTTCTGCCTTCAAATTTAGAGACTTAAATCTGAATGTTTATCCCAAAACATGTGACTTGTCAAATAGTTACTTTAAATCAACAAGCTGGAAATATTACAAGCAAATTTAAATATATGTTAATGACTTAAGATCTTAATATCTAAAAAGCTAATTTATTAGTTAAGACCTTTGAAGACAAAAATGTTTGACGAACGGGTCTTGAAGCGGGTCTCCGCTTGCCGGGTTATGCTAAACCACTACAAAATCGGTCCAACTATTTCTGCCTTCAAATTTAGAAGTACTTAAATCTGAATGTACTTTTATTTGAGAAGGCAGAAATGGATTAGTGATATTCTAGTCAGTTTAACTATAACTCCGACAGCAATTCCAGTTCAATCCAGTTGATCAAACTGACCTGACTCAAATTTCATTGCTCAAGTATTCAATCTGTTAAAATTTTTACTTTTGATTTTGTGTGTTGTAAAGTGTTTTGGCAATCCAATGTTAAAGTTTTAGATCAAGACGTTAGTGAAATTTGAAAAAGGTTTACTGTAATATGCTTTCTTAAAGTCAAAAAGTACATATACAACTGTATTTAAATATTTGTTATGTTTCCTTAATTTTGGTTTATTTATATATAAATTAATAATAGCCTCTTATTAAAATAACAAGAACCATCTTAACTAGAAATTTTTAACCTGAGTAAGTGTAAGATCTGCATCTGCTGCTAGCGTCTGGAGACTTTTAAGAGGCTGTACATTTTTAGTAGCCGTAAAAGAGCAGGAGAAGAGTCAGAGTGGTAACTATCAACATTTGGCATGGTTCAATAAGAAAAGTAGATATGATATGGTCTTAAACTCTGGAGACCACCTGCAAACAATCAACATAGTTATTTCTATATCAAATAGATAAAGTTCTTAAATCTACTAATATTTATTTGCAAAAGAATTAGAAACAGAATAGTACCTTTTAACATTTTAATTCGTTACACGACCGGTTTTTAGGACTGAGCTATTTTCGGTGATGTACATTAAATTGCCTAACCTAATTTCAAAACAACAAGCTAAAAACAAACAGAGATACATCAGATGGTTTAAAATAAATACAATAGAAGTCTTGATCATGGAATTTAGGTGTTCTTATTTTTGTTATATATTCGAATGTTGGTTCATAATTGCTGTGTGTGTAGTGTTTAATATATTTGTTGGGTCCGACTTTGATGTGTAGAAATGTGGAAATCTTCCTTGCAATTTAGGGTGTCTCCTGCTTTGTCGAAATCTAAGAGTGACGTACATTATTTGCAAGCTTGTATAGAATGATTTACTTTCTAAAAGATGTTAAGGCAAGGATGATTTCCTTAGAAGTTGTGTTATTAGATTTCAAAGGAGCCTGTATATGTTCTCTGAATCTTGAGAAAGGTAGTTATTACTAATTTAGTATCTGATGTATTAGGTTCTATTAAACCAAAACTAGCTTATAAAAAATATATGTATTTACTTCAGTATGATAGTTTGTAGCTGAGAGATTAGGTTAGTTTGTAAAATATCTTGTGAATAATGTGTAAAACAATAGCTGAAAAAAGGTACTGTAACACAATGTTCAATACTTACCTATCAATAGTTTCTGGTTCAATCATAAAACCTTTTTTATGGAACTGATGGACTTTTGAGGGCAGACAAAGCGTGAGTTGTATCCAACGGTTTATCCTCAACGCACTAATCCTGGCGTTGTCAGATCGTCATAACAGTTCTTAAAGCACATGCTAGTGAACAGCTGAAGTAATAAGCACTCAAACGGAGGTTTTGTGTCTGGTTTACCTCCTTCTTCTTCTTGCCTAGAATTTAATTAAGATTTCTAAAATTACAAACTATTAAATATTTATATTTTACAGTCAAACAACAGGATAATTTGATTGTTGCTGATATTTTCTAACTGGTTTAGATATCAAAATTGAAACCAATGTTTTGTATGCAATCATGTTGTGTTAGAACAGCTGTATGTATAATGCTGATACCATTGGATTGTAATGAAATATCAATAGATCATAACAATCCATAGCGGTTGGCTAAAACTCAAATGTCTGGCGGATGCTCCAAGGTCCTGGCCTCCTTATCTATTCATTTGTCAGTATACCAGTGGCTGGATCAGAGGGAGGCAATGGAGGCCCGACCTCCCTTACACTTTCAAGCAAAAAAAAAAAGAAAAAATATAAATTACAGTATTTTCTTTGTTATTTCCAAAAGGACAGTATTTGTAAGTCTTAGTATTAGAGTAAGTCTATAGTATTTGTTTTAATTTAAGTACAATAATATGTCGGTTTAGTAAGGCCATGAAAGGTAAAGCCTGCACACTAGCCAATCACTAAAGCGTGAATAAGGCAGCACTAGAACAGACCTACCTATGTACTGATAGTACAGGGAGGGATGTGGAAGAGCGTGCATCGGGAGCAGATTCCAACCCAAGGGAGGATGTTGGCTTCTGTCGGTGTCGCTGCTCAACTGACGAATGACCTAGTAGAGAGGGTTTTCCGTGGTGGTCGTGTGTGTATGCTTTGAGTCTGTGTTGTCCAAGTGCAATTATGACCAGTGGGTCGTTTATTGTTTACTATGGATTATGGATGTATCTCTATTTCAACAGATGAGTAGCCTTAACAATTCTATTTAATGTCATTTTCTAAATGAAGTTACGGTTTAAGGAACAATATATTGAACCTTGGGTCATTTTGCTTTTCAGTTATCAACATGATGAAAAGAGTTATACCACAACGGGTAATAAGCTCTCTAGCCCCTGACTCTGAAAATTTATTTATGTCAGGATAATGTGCGACAAGTCTGCTTAAAACTGCAAAGCCCAACAGTTCCTTGGCGCAAATGCATGATTGGTACACTGAAATTCATACAGTTTTAAAATTCCTTCAGATGAAACAGCTATTCAATTACTTCATAACTGAGATAAAACAAATCATTAGACATCTAAGCTACTTACCTTTGATACCTCATCATGCACCAGAATAATTTGTCTCATTTGATCCGTTACATATCCACAACGTTTCTCTTCATGTCTTAAAGCAACTCCGAGGCGCACTTAAATCATAATAACATTTTACTATTGAATGATTGGCAACAGCTTGTAATGCAAAACAACATTGATTAGTACACACGAAGAAGGGTTAGTAGGTTTTCCTTCTGACGAGCTATTCCTGAAACTCGACTGAAGAAGGGTTGGATGACCAACAAATCTTCGTCATTTACTTTAAGTTCAAATTTAGCTTCACAAAGTTCTTGTTTCACAGCAAATAGTGTTGACAGTACTTCATCAGTAAATCCATTCAAATGTCCTTTATCTAAATTGTTTGATGGTGGGACAGGACCTTGCAAGAGATCCTCGAGTTCAAAGCATAAGGGTTCTTTATGCGATGTTGTTCATTAGGCTCTGACCTGTTACAGTTAAATAGGGATACCTGAATAGAAGTCGATCACCTTTACTGTCACTTTTACTAAAATTACACTAATTGGATCTGCTTCGCTCATCTTGATTTTGAGAAGAATGTTGGTAGTATTTGGCCAGTATTTTGGTACTATCACTATTTTAAATTAACTCAAAAAAACGAATCACTGAATAGTACATTGCTTAGCCTGTACATTGAAGATGTCCTGATGTTGTAGGTTTGCAGAGATAGGCCTGGTCTACAAGCAAACTTCATTTTCTGATTAAACACATGTCAATAAATAAACAAATGGTAGGATTAACTTCTTCATAGAATTTAAATACGTAAACTATGAATAACCCTAAATAATCAATGTATATAAAATCACTACATATTTGATTTTGAAATTATCAAAGACGAGCAGAAATTAGTATAGAACACACTGAACAAACACAAAACAACATTTTCTACTGTTTGGTTTGGGTAATTTACTGACATTTTAAAACTAACAGCTGTTATTGACTTATAACAACATTATTTATTATGCAATTGGCAGTACACAGATAGAAAATTTTACGGTTACACCACAGATTGTCACTATATATTGTAAAGATGACCTGCGACATTGACTTTTAAATAATATACATTTAAAATCAATGCCTGATTTACTTATTGTGCATACTTGAATCCTGCGTCGTTGACAAAACTTCCTGTTGTATTGCGTCATGATTTAAAAGTGTTTTTTACATACTATATACATCTAAGGCTTGTGGGGTTAGCAGACTCCAAATGACTACTACTCTAGTTCTTTTAAATTACAGGTATTTTAATAGGTAAAACCTTAAGTTTCCGTTTAAACATCATAACATCTAAGTTTTTCACTGTTGGCAGTGAGTTTAAATATTATGGGGAGCAATAACTTAAGGTTTGAAGGCTCGGCATTACGGAAAATAAGTCCCTGGCATGATGTGTCCCATGACTGTGTTGCTCATCCCTTTTGGAAAGGTTGTCGATCTTGTCCCTGAGCAAACTTAAAGATGCTGTACACATATTGACCTATGACCGTGAGAATTTAATCTCTTTGAAAAGAATGCAATGAATGGTATTTGGAGTGGGATTTAATTCTCACAGCAGCCTTTCTAAGAAGCAAACATCCTTGGTACTGGTGAGTACGCTACCAATCCAATATGCTTCACTGTAACAGTGCATGCTATAAAATCTTTAAAGATATTGTTTAGGTAGGACAGATCTTGGTTTTCTGAAGGATTTAATACTCGTGACATTTGACAATAAGACAGTGGTACGACCAACGCTAGTTAATCCAGATCCCGAGAATTTGATGCAGGATCCTGCTCCTCTAAATTTTTCTTCAGTGGCACATCAGCGACTGTGTCTTTTCGTTTAAGTGTTTTGATTCTGTTTGCCTTCCAAACAATATTTGAAAATTGTGTAAAGTATAACATGATACAAGTGCAGGAATGCTTCTATTAACTAAAATAATCCTGTTGTATTCATTCATTGTTATGTCAGTGTTTTGTGTGCATATTTGTCGACTGGGCATTGTGGGCGATGTGGTGGCTCTCTGAGGGAGAGGTCAAGCTTCTGGATCTGTCCACATAGTGATAGATCTCTCTATGTGGTAAGAATCAGGATATTATCAGTGCAAAAGATCTCCAAGAGTTCTTTATCTGCTACCAGATGCTACTGTATTTTTATAAATACTACATTACAAAATAAGTGTGGATGGCTAGATATGATATTCCTCCGAGTACCTTGTTAAATTATGTCCTTCTAAACCACCTAAATTATGGCTTTATTTGGTGGAAACAGAATTATTATTACTGCCCAGTGGCAGAAATCCTGTATATTCAGAAGAATACCGTAGGATGATCATCTCTTCTCGGCATAAAACACTGTAGATCTTTGTACCGACCGCTGGAACTCCTATACCATCTATATCCTATAATGTTTGAATTTCCTGCTAGCCATTGTCAGGGTTTTAATAGGTTCTAGAATTGGGAAGAAATGTGCACAACCATATACCTCCAGATACAGTGTCGGTATTTTTAAAACTCTAGATGCGACTTTCAGAGCGCAATATAAGAACAGCTTTCCAATCAGAGGAAACAAACAGGCTGTATAGTACTGCCAACCAATTTCAAAATTAAAACTGACAAGATGGAAGCTTTTAAAACAATCTTGACAGCAATTACTTCCTTTAGCACATTGCCATCTTCAATATCAAGTAAGTGGTTTTATATTACTACTTGATACTTATCCTCTTCATGCTTTGACCAAGAATTTCGGATAGACCTTCCAGTCTTAGGTAGAGGCAGCAAGGCAAAACCATTGCTGGTCAATAGGATCTACTTATTCCAGAATGTTCCTCACTCAGCTCCTGCAGAGAGTACAGCGGCTTCCTTATTAAACATTCTCTCAACCGGGTCTTGAGGGGCTTTAAGTTCAATCTGCGTGTTTCCTCCGGGGGAGAATTATATATCTTCATGGCTGTGTGAGGATAGGATATCTGGGTCAGACTAAGGCGACATCGAGGAAGGTCCAAATCTCTGGCATCCCTGGTATTGTAATTGTGTTGGCTCTTTTTCTAAAGTTTTCTTTGAGCAAGGTTAAAATGCTGAAGACATACTGGCCAAATACAGTTAGGACTCTGGACTTTTAATTCTTTGAAAAGAGGTCTGCAGTGATCCAGATGTCCAGAGTTAGTGATTACTCTTATCGCTCTCTTCTGTAGAACCAGTAGGTCTTGAGTTTGTTTGGAAAATGATGCAGTCTATCTGCCATTGATAAAGAAACCAAATATCAAGAATCAAGTAAGTTTCTGTAAAGTTCTTTGACTATGTTCAAACTCAAATAACTTTAGATTTATACTTTCTTTCTTAGCGTTAGTTTAAAGTATGCTTTTTTGGATCTGTCAAATCTACTTGTAGATTGTAGCATGGTTGAATGTTCAAGGTCTTTATGATAAATATTTTATTTTTTAACAGAGTGTTCTTGTTACATATTTACTTTAATGCCTAACATCCCTTTAGTTTTCAAATTCTTCAAAATAATATTAATTTTGTAGATTAAAACGTTTTATATTATCCAGATAGCACAGGATGTGATGATGCCCAACTATCAAAACATTGATTAAGTGATACTACAAAAGGAGCGGTTTAGTGATGTCCTCAACTCCCCTAAGGCCCGTTTACACGCTGGGCAATGATGCGTCGCCGACTAGTCAATAGCAGTGAATGTTATCAAATGGAGCCTTTACACTGAGGGCGACTAGTCCGAGGCAGCAATTAGTGGGCGGTCAGTCTTTTGGCAGCGACGACCTTACGGCGTTAAAATCGTCTGGCTTGACTGCAGAAACTAAACGCTGAAACGTTCACATTTAGCGACTGGTTATCAGCGATTTCATGCGCCAAGCACCCTCTTACCTCCTCTTTTCATTTCATTTATTTCTTTATTCAAGAAATAATATCCATTAATATAACACAAATGTATTATATAAAATTCAAACAAGAGTTTGATGGAGTTAAGATTAAAGAAATATGTTTATATTGCAAATTGGAAGAGTAAACTACCTAAACACTATTTTTAACATTCATAATAATAAATAATTATACAGGTGTCCCATAAGTAAAGTGCCAGACTGTAGCAACAGATTATATGGTCAAAATAAAACAAAATTATGAATAACAATTTTCCAAAAACGCAGTTAACCAGATATTTGCCATTTTATATTTGTCACTAATATTTATTATCACCCACCACTTATTGGATTTGACTCTAACTTGGCATAACTTTGTATCTAAGTAAGACCATTTATGGGAAAAATTATCTGGTTATCATTTTAAAACGTAGCTATTTTATGGTAATTTTATGGCATTTTGGCGTTACCTAAAATAGTGAATAAACTGTGAGTTTACAATAAAATGTAAAATATATTTTGTAGCGAATTTTGTTACCTATTTATTGACACCAAGGCAAAAATCAATTAAGAATCGACAAAGTTACAGTGGAAACCATGGCAAACATCAAGATAATAAGTGGAAAGTTGTCTGTTTTCAGCCAGAGTTCCCCTAAAGCTTCATTATTTCCAATAGATTTTTATGACTTTGATGTCAATAGATAGGTAATAAAATTTTACAAAAACGTTATTCTTTACATTTTATCGTTAAGCACACCGTTATACTATTTAAGGTGTAACGCCAAAAATACTCTTAAATTAGCCACCGTTTTAAAGTGATAAGTTAGATCATCCTGGTAATTTTTTCAGTAAATGGGCTTATTAGATACAAATTTATGTTAAGTTTGAGTCAACCAATAAATGGTGGGAGATACTAAGTAAATACTTAGTGAAAATATAAAATGGCAAATATCTGGTTAAATAAGCGTTTTGGACAAATCTTTATTCTTTATTTTATTTTGACCCATATAACCTTTTCCCAGATACCCTGTATATCAACAAATAACTAATAACAGTAAATAATTTATAACAAAAAATAATTTTATAACAATAAAGAAATACATTAGCTACAAGTGGTAATTTGACTAAAATCGGCAGCGACCAATTGCCAGAAAGTTGCTGTGCCGAAGATTGAGTGACGATCGATTGTTAGTTGCTCTGCCGACTAGTCGGCGACGATAGATTGCCTACTGTAAACGGGGCCTAAGATGTACACAGGTTTCTGCTCAGGTCACTTCTAAAGCCGCGTTAGTTGATTGGCCACCAATAAGTCTATATGAACTCTGTATACCAACTTATTGAGGTTAATCGTGTAGGTTTGGTTTGAGTTTAAACATTTAGGTAGTACGTAATAACGTGTGCAGTAACATACCAACCTTGAACTGTTTACAGATTCACCAAATGCAAACAGTTTTATTAGACTTTACGTTTTAATTGTAACATTTATTTATTAGATGTAACGTTTTTATTAGCCCATAAACATTGCCTAGTTTTTACGTGATCCCTCCTCAGTCCTCCCCCTGTTCAGCGGCTATGGATATTGGCAAAATTAAGATACAAATACAGTATAATTATGATAAAATTACATTTAACTTTTAAGTGTTTAAAATAATCCAAATAAACACAACTTTGAAACACAATGGAGGGTAAAGGCAAGAAATTAAGAGAAGAAATAAAAATATTCAACAAACATATATTTTTACACAAATTAACGAGAGAACATTGAATTCACAAAAATGTGCTAGTTAAGTCAAGCACAACTGACAAATACACCTAAAGCAAACACAATTCACACAAATAAATTATGATAGAATTAAGGCAAATAAAAACACAGTCATAAATGTTGAGAGATGAAAATATTGCAAACCCTAATAAAAACATACAGGGTGTCTTAGATAACTTGTCTTTTAAAGGTGACTTTTTAATACTGGGACGAATATAAACCAGTTTAACACATTCACTGCGCTAGGCAAACGTACTGGTACTCTGATCTATTATACAGAATTGAATGCAATTTTCATAATTATCATGATGGTAGTAGTAACAAACTTAAATTATATACACATTCCTAATTTGTGTGTGTGTTTAAAAAATTCATACAAACATTGTTTCAAAATGGTAGTTGAAAAGTTATTTTCACAATAAGAGAGGAATGAGTGGTCCGATTTTAATGAAATTTGAAATACATTTTTTTTTATGATATGTAATAAAAAGTGCACTAAAAGAACACATAAGTCCGAGACAAAAGACTGAAGCGAGGCTGTCAGGGGAGTGAATAAGAGTAACAAATTGCAAAGGAAATTCAATTCGTTCATGCCAGCAGTGCTTTAGCGCTTAGCTGCTTGTCGGTTTGTAATATACTTTAAACTTTACCAATTTTAAGTGATTTGGTGTTTGCGTCATTTTGTTCTGCCCTTTTGTTCCAGAAATAGAAATACGGACGGACAAAGGTTTGGTAACTTTGTTTGCTTGTTTTTCCATAATGAGTGGGAATACCACAAGAAAATGTCCTATGGTCAAAATCTGTGTGCAAATTTTTAAAGATCTAAGTTTGAAAGGGTTTGTCGTACTTTCTTCTAAGACAATCCAGTTATAGAAAGTATTATGATATTTTGACTCGTTAAAGATATGCAAGCAAAGTTAGCTAACGTAAAATTTCATGTATTTTTGGTGGCAAACCAAAAATTATAATATACATTTTTTACAAACAGATAGGGGAAGGTCCATCATTTGAACTTTCAACTCTTTAAACTTTTGAGTTACACACTATCTCCTGTAATAGGTGACAAGTATCTGGGACAGCCTGTATAAAGTATATGTGGTTTAATTCAAATACATTACACAGATTTTAAATATGCGTCACTAAAAACTGAGTTACTAAAAATATTTGTAAAACAAATCAAACTGTAAAACCATAGGCCTACTAATAAAAAATAATGATGAAGCTAAGGTAAATACATTTGCTACTATGTATTCCATATTAAGTTACAAATAAAACCCTCAACACTTTTACAAAACAAAGTGTGCAGAAGACATTAATTTCATAAACCTGTATACATCCATAATGTACATTATTAATGAAAATGAATATTTAACCATCATTGCCAATTTCCAAAACCAAAATACATAAATTACGAATCATAGGTTACAGAAGTGAATTACAGAAGATGTAAGTTTTACTTAATAGAATGGAACTATTCAAATAATTGGAATTGAATTGTGTGTTTTTGATTACACTATTTATTTATTTTAGATTTTAAAACTGTTTAATCAACAAATTCAAAATATAACACTTTTTTGCTGCAATCTTTTGGGTCTAATATAAAAGTGAAAAAAGCTATATGTGCAGTTTTAAGTAATTTATTAAGGTGTTTAAACAAAGTTGGATATATTTAGCTGACATTTGTTGTTCCACTTTAAAACAGTTAGACCTGTAATCAAAAGATGATAAAATTGATCCTTCAACACACCTTTTCATACAATAAATTTTCATACTTTACTATAAAAAGGTAATTTTTTACAAATTACATGTCTTGTCAACCTTTATGCTTATTGTAAGACAAAATATACTAAGTTAAAGTAAATAGTTTACAACATAAAAATCAAATTGTACATTTTTAACTTTAATTCACATAGTATTAAGCTTGTTCAAAATAATACATGAAGTAAATACAAAGCTATCCAACTATTAAACATTATAAAATGACTAGAGAGTAGAAATAAAAAAATTTCATCCATGTGGAAAAGCAAAAACCTACCTATGAAGCTCTATTAGTAAGAGTATTCTCATATGAGATTCTCGTCTCATGGTTACAAGTAAACAGTTTATCAGATCTTAAACACTTATGAAACATTTGACTAATTTATATTATAAAGTTTGGTGACTTAACCTGAAAGTAATTGTTGTATAAATTATAAATGAGTTGGTTGAAGTTCTATATTTTTAACCGCAACCTAATGATTAATTTTATAGATGGAATTGAGTGCATTAATAATAATTTAAGTTCGCACGACTTAATATCTAAACAGTGAACAGTTTATGATATCTTTGAAACAATTATGTATTTAAGGAATCATAAAAATACAACCAAAGTAGAATTTTAGCCTCAATACAATACTAAAACTAATAAAGATAAAAATATTTCATAAAAAAAGCGTTGTTCACTAAAAATTACTTTTTTGCCATCCAAGGGCATTAACACACTCATGCTATTGATAAATTTAAAATTAGTGTAATTAAAACACATCATTTAAATCTATATCCCTACTCAATAGAAGCGTTCTGCAATAACAGTATAGATTTAGTTTGATGTAAAATGAGCAGTTTTAATGGTTTAATTTCCAGTGGTTTCACATATCTATTTTTGTATTTTTGTCTATTCTACATACAAATCCACTTTAGTGTTTTAATTTAGTATAAGGTAAAAGCAAACAAATGCTAACATTTTCATTACGTATTGACACTTTGCTGTGTATCATGTTTACGAGGGGTACCCGAAAATAACAAAAATTTCATTATAAAAACTATATTTTATTATTTGTTTAGTAAATTTACATGTAAGCTTTCAGTATACTCTCCGTTTAGTGCAATGCATTTGTCCAATCAGTGCTCCCATGGTTTAAAGCACCCCTCGTACCCCTTAGTCTGAATGGCTGCACGCCCCATCCTCATATTTTACCGTTTTACTTCTTTAATCTCCTCGTAATGGTGACCTTTTATAACATATTTCATTCTTGGGAACAGAAAAAAGTCGCGTGGGGCAAGATTTGGCGAGTATGGGGTGGGAAGGGTGGTCATGCTAGTATTGGCCAAAAACTAGTGCACTGCAATGGCTGTGTAGGCAAGCAATTGTCATGGTGACAGAACCAGCCACAACTCAGGTCTTTTTCCCCAAATCATCTGTTGAAATTCACTTCCTCCGATAGTTTTCTTGCAGTATTGACAGATTTTCTGAATATTTTCATTAGTCTCAGAGTTTAAAAAGTCGTCCAGGATGAGGCTTGGCTCCAATCAAGATGTCGCGCCATCTTAAATTGGGGAAAACACTTGTACACTCGGTTTTGTTTAAACTTCATCTTGTCAACCTTTTTTAATAATTGCAACCGTTTCCGACGCGTTCTTAGAGAGAAGAAAGCAAAACTTCATTGCTGCTGGATGTTCATTAAATGACACGAGGAAAAAACGAAGCAGAACAAAAACTGCTTTTAGAAATACGCACATAGCTCCTGTTCACAAAGTCTCAGACTGACCACACCGAGTGCGCTGAACTCAGGAAGAGTTGCGCTTTCATCACCTAACGACGTGTCAGAACTATGCGCTCTCTCATACCGACCAATTCCCGATACTTTTGGGTACCCCCTCGTATATTTATTGAAAAAAGTGTTTTGAATGATATAAATATACAGCCTGTATTTCAGATCTTTAACAATTGCTAAATTGAATATAGAATCAATAAAAGTTGTAGAGCAGTTGAACAACATTTCAAGCAAAGCATAAAAAAGAGGCCAAAGCAGGTTTAAGAAACACAAAAGCCTATTTTATTTAAATGGAGTTCCAACTTTCTGACTTATCCTATTTAAACCTAAACAAAGCCAAGTTTGTAAGGTCTCTCTAGGGTTTGTCCCTCATTTGGATGTACTCTAGAGCTGATTGGAGAATCTGCTTCTCTGCTACTCGCTGTTGAATGGCGAGTTTACTGCATGCTGAGCACTTGTCTTCCTCCAAAGTCTTCAGATCTTCCTGTCAACAACACATTAAACAATTCATAACTGAAATTCCAATCATTAAATCATATTACACTATTAGTTTAGCTTGCGGACGCACATTTGCCACTAGGCAGACAATTTCTTTAAGACAGAGAACTTTCAGCTAAGCGAAAGGAGCATGCAGAGAAGCAAGAATCGTCAAGATGGAGAAGTGCGAGTCTGCTAGGTTTTGAAGATGGGGCTGGTGTGCAGATATAGTTCTTCAATTTCATAACATCCTAATTCAAAATGTATTGTGTTTAATAACCTTGTTGATTATATTTATATAAATTGTAATAATGTTTTCAATAAAATGGTATTTTCAGTTTTGAGAAGAAGGATTGACAATATATACCTTACTGTATTTACCAAAAAATATCCTTTTGTCCTTATTAGTATGAATGCAGAGGCGGATCCAGGATTTTAGTCTGGGGAAGGCAGTGCTAGGGGTGTGTGGGGGGTCTGGGGGGTAACATTTGAAAATAGAGACGCAAAATACACTATTTAAGCAATTTAGAGCATTTAATTTGTAGTAAACATTGGGTTGAAATAACCTTTTTTTCTTCAGTTTAATAGGATTACTTTGTGTGATTGTATTTGTATTGTAGATTCGATCATATTTACAACAAAGTACAAAAATCAGGCAACATTCATATTTTTACATTGAATATTTTACTCAAATTAAATCAAATGTTAAAACAATTTTGTCCTTGGGATGGCATGTCTCCCCTGTACCCCCCTAAATCCGCCACTGTATGAATGCAAGGTATTAGTATGCATTGGTTAGGTATTTCTTTTGTTTACAAGGTATAAACCAAGCTAGATACAGCGATTCTAAAATAGGGTGCCAAATACTTCAGGAGGGAGAGGGGTTTTTTATCCTAAAAACAATGAAAAGTTTTAAGTGAGTCTGAAAATGCTGTGCTTAGCCACTAGGCACCACTTTGTTTTCTTAACTAATTATTGTTTACTCTTAACTTAATCTTTTTTATTTTTAACTTAATATAACTTTGCATCTAAGAAGTACCACCAATAAAATAACTGCCAGCCTGACTAAACTTACCACTTTAAAATTATGGCTATTTTTTTAAATATTTGTAGGCGTTTTTTGAGGTGTACAAAGACATTTCCGTGAATAACTTTTCTTAGTTAATTTTATTACCTATCTATTGGCACAGAGTTCTTGAAAATGAGTTACAGGGAAATCATGGCATAAAAACAAGGCAGTAACAGGTTTTCTTTGTTTTCAGCCAGAGTTTTACCTATAACTGTAATTTTTCTATTTATTTTTAAGATCTCGGCTTGTGCTAAAATACTTTAAAATATTTATCAAAATATTTTCATTTTTCAAGCACATTGATCAATATATACCTCTTAATGTAATATATTAAAATATCTTTGAACATATATGTATTCAATATTCTGAACTTACCTGCAGTGTGGGGATAGAGACTTTGCAGCAGTTTGATGCGTCGCGAGCAGGAAGTTCCAAGCCTTGGTCTCAACCTCGTGTCCAGAGAGCAGTCAGGGTACATGGGTCTGACACTTTGTCACTCAGCCAGTGTTCTAGTTGCTCTGTACACACAAGTCAATACATTTATCAGATTAGATCTTAATTTGTACAAACACTAATTAGCTAATTTATTACTCGAAAAATTGAAGACAAAATGTGTGGATTGAACCAGGCCTCGAACCCGGTCTCTCACTTTCCGGGTGATTATGCTGACCTTAAAACCATCTGGCCCACCTATTTATGCCTTCTAATTTAGAACTGATTAAATCTGAATGTTTATTCCAAACATGTGACTGTCAATAGCAACTTTAAATCAACAACCTGGAAATATTGCAAATAGAATAATAATAATTCTGTATTACAAAACATTTTCATGTGTGTAACAATAACAATAAGTTTTAATTTAGGGCTAACATCTTCCGTTCTTAATCTCCTTTGGTCAAATCACTTTCATTTTCCAATTTTTAGTTTAAAAAAATCTTCAGTAGAATAAAATGTGTTCATCGTTAATAACATTTTCAATTTTCTTCAAAATATATATGAGGTTGGTTTTCATTTTTGATTTGATTGTCATTTTTGATATTCTGTTAGTATTTTAATTTTGTTTGTAATATTTCCAGCTTATTGATTTGAAGTCGCTATTGATTAGATCACATGTTTCGGATAAACATTCAAATTTAAGTGCTTTTAAATTTGAAGTCCAGATGGTGTAGTGTTCTAAATAAATAGGTGGGCCGGATGGTGTGGTGGTCAGCATAATCACCCGGCAAGTGAGAGACCAAGGTTTGAGTCCAAGTTCGGTCCATACCTTTTGTTTTCAAATTTCTTTAGTAATATTTTTGAGATTAATCACTCACATAGAGGAAGACAGTAAATCTTCAATAAATACTTTTAACTCAACGGTTGATCGATTGACAGTTCAGGTGACAAACATTTATAATGATAAGTCCCCAGCTCTTCCTTGCTTAGCCGCGGTGGCGAGTCACAACTGACGGAAAAAATCCTGTCCGTCTGTCTACCTGTGACGTTTTTAAGGTGAATGGGCCTGCTTATAGCTCAAAATCGCCAAGGCTACAGCGGTGAAACTTCATTTAAGGGTTTAGCCCATTACTCAGTGTGTCTTTAGCTATATTTCATATCCATACAACATCCATAAATTAAATGGCAAGGGACCAAAGTGGACTCTGAAAATGTTTTTTTGGCATTTTGGACCACTTATGAGTCAAAATCGGCTGAAACTATGGCGGTGAAACCTTGTTTGAGGGTTAAGCTAATAACGCACTGTGTCCATCCATATAACATCCTCAAAATACCAAAGCGGGTTTTAAAAACGGCCGGAACGGTGGAAGTAACTATGACTCTCACAAGGTAGCCAACACTTATAAGGAGAATATGGTGAACTAACCAAATGGGTTTTCTCAGGATATATAGGCAACCTTTTTATGTTTACTTTAAATTTGAAGTTTTATTAAAATATACACACTGCTATGTTAAGAAAGCCCAGAGGGGAAGGGCTGGTACTCACAGCTAGTCTCGTAATAAATTATAACATACTGTTATCTGTATTTTCTTATTTATATTATAATACACACGGTTATCCTCTGGATTTTTTGTGTTAGTACATTGCAGCAAACTTAGCTGAAGTTCACTAAAATAATTCAATCTGTAAAAATTATATGTGTTAGCATCGTTCATCTAAATTTAACTCACACATTTTTAATTTCCTCTTCTTTTAAACATGATACGTTTCCCAATAATACG